>BQKN01045629.1:6770-31078 GCA_022839385.1 Asparagus kiusianus
TCAGGGAGCAGTTTAACCTCTTATACCGGTCGGAGGATTGAGAAGCAGTTTATACTCGTATACTCTTCGGAGTTTTGCTGTTCTCAACTGGCTTACTCTAGCGTTATGACGCCGGCTTCAACCAAGGTCTGGATACTATTCTTTAAAGTAAAGCAGGCCTTGGTGGGATGAAGGATCCTCCTGTGGTATGCGCAGTACCTCGGATCCGTAGTATTGTCAGCTTCCTCCTGATTCGTGATCGGTGGCAGCTTGATCTTGTTATTTTTAAGGAGTGATTCGAAGATGGCTGGAGCATCTTCGTCTTTGAAGGAGTACTCTTTTTGAGGCCTCTGATCCGAAGTCTTCTGCTGTCTCCGGGACTGCTGTTGTGATGTTTGATTAGCATCAACAGCCGCTGCAGGTGTCTTGCCCTTACCACGGGAGGCGAAGTTCGAATTCGGAGGATTAGATGTTGATTGACTCCTCTCGGCTTTCTTCCTTCGGAGGAAGCGTTCGGCTTGTTCACCGTGTACCTTTAAGTCTTTCCAAGTGTTGGACGGTGCTGTTCCTATTGCTTCCAACACGTCCAATGTGAGGTTGTTGTGGCAAGTCTGGAGAATGAACTCCTCAGTGATCGGGTCCCGACAGTTTATTACTTTGTTCCGGAACCTCTTGACGAAGGTATCGACCAATTCCCCGTCCTTTTGTTTCTCCTCGAGCAACGTTCCGATGGATACCTCGGTGTCGTCGTCGAAGAAGTTAGCGAGAAATTTTGTCTCCATGTCGTCCCAGCTATTCACGCTTCCTGGCTTGAGGCGGCGATACCAATCGAAGGCGGCTCCACGAAGAGTACCAACGAAGGACCATACCATCAGAGGCTCATTACCAGAGATAACACCCAAATGTGATTTGAAATAAATCAAATGCTGAGTGGGGGAACCTTTCCCATCGAACGGCGTGAAGTTGATTAGACTAAACTTCGCCGGATAGGGGATTGATTCCCACTCTCTTGGGTATGGACAAGGAATGCCCGTCTTCTTCACCTCTTGAGCGGAAATCAACGTATTGATTTTGCTCTCGAGGTTTTTGATCTTCAAGTTTTCACTTGTATCTTCGTTGGCATCCTCGTTACCACCCCCTGCATTGATGGGAGGGTTATTGGCATTATGAGTTTCATTTGCACCCGTGTCCTCATTTTCCAGATTATTCTGGTTACGACGACTTGGTTCGCCTTGTTGGTTCCTCAATGCCTGGATTTGTTGGTCATGCATCTTTTTCATAGTCTGCATGGCCATCTGCATTTCGAACTTGAAGCTCTCTTGCTGTTTAGCCATGGCTTCTTCGAGCATCTTGGCCACTTGTTCCGCGCTTATCATCAGCGACTCGCGGGGTTCCCCCTCACTGGATACTGTATTATCTGATGCAACCGCAGAGCAGGCATCCGACTCTTCATCTTCTGAAGGTAATCTTGTCCGAACCCTACCGTAAGTTCCTCGTGCGATGGCTCCAGACTGCAGACGGGTTAGACGTCGGGATGCTTTCAGAATCGACTCGAGATCATCCCGTGCCAATGTCCTTTTGCTGGTCATGTTAGCGGTGACCCTCGGAAATTCTCCATCTTTAACCTCCGTTCTTCTTCGTCGGAAACGCCTAGACCTTGGCTTTGGCATTTCAGTGCTGAGCCTTTCGAAAACCGAAACTCTTTCGGGGACCGTCTTGATGCAGTTACACTCAGACAATACCGCCCGAATGAGTTTGGAACAGGAGCATTGAGTCTCTGTTTTTCGAAGACTCCTTTTTTTGGTTTTATTCGTACCCCCAGCACGATAGTACAGCTCGTCTGTTTGAAAGTCGGAGCAACCTATCGTGTATTGGCACGATTTCCCAGGTATAACGTCATCGTCATCGGACAACAACGTTTCTGTAGGCTGTCTAAAAATCACAATAGATAGTTTATCCCCCATCAAATACCGATGATGGAAGTTACAATTTGACGACTTCCAGAAGGCTATAATTTGAAGACTTTCACGTAGATCGCTGAAGGTTACAATCTGACGACCTTCACGACAACCGATGAGAGCTCTAATCAACAGCCTTCACAATCAACATCGGGAGTTATAATCTGACAACTCTCATATTTTCGAGCAGCCAAGGTGAAGATCACTCAACAATGGTCTTTACAACGCTCTACAGAAGAGGTTACAAGCCAACCAACTTCTTCTAAAACGCGGAAGTCATCCCCGCGTTTACAATTCTGGAAGTGCACCCGACCTCAGCGTTTCCAAGCTACAACAAGACAAATGCGAACGACCTTCGCGTTCTTGAGGTTCAACTAACACCCGACCTCAGCGTTTCCAAGCTGCAGCAAGGCAAACGCGAGCGACCCTCGCGTTCTGGATGTTCAGCCAACACCCAACCTCGCGTCTCATTTCTAAGACGCGAGTTTAGGGTCCCGAACGCCAACGTGGGCGTTTGACTCGTTCAAGCAAGAGCTGAATGGTTACAGGAACCGTTTTTCCTCCACGATCTGAGGGATTTTCGCCCCACTTGGGAGCAGATTAAGGGGGTGGTTACACCCCCCTAATCCCCTATAAAAAGGAGAAAACTCAACTGAGTTAAAGGGTCGGTCGGTTGGAGTTTCTAGGCGAGCCACAGGAGCTTTGGAGCATTCTCGGATCCAGAGATCGGCAACAAGAGCTTCTTCAATCATCGGATCTGGAAGCATTCTTCAGCAACCGAGATCAAGAGGCTTTGATCCCTGGCTTATTAACCGGACTTTCGGTTCAAAACAACTCTTTTACAGAGTTTCCAACTCGTTCAGAGTTATCAACTCATCAAGAGTTTCAAACTTGCCACGCAAGTTCTCCACAACGTCAAATCGTGAGGAGAAGACATCGTTCCAGTGAATCAAAACGTCGGATCGTCAACGGAGAGCAAACTCGACGCGAACATTCGAGGGAGGCATTCCATCGCCACCGTGAAGAACCCAGTTTTAAACAAAGGAGAGAATCAAACTCGTTCTCTTCTCTTTTGTAATCAAGTTGTAATCGAGATTTAAAGGAATCAAAATCAAATTTCTTTTATTCTTTTCGTTGCAATTTTCCAACAAACAGTTTCCTTCTGAGGGCAAATTGCCTTCTTTGGGCTTTCGAGAGTCACGCGCCTTAAAACGCGCCTTTGTGAGCGTGAATTCTCAACGGGCTCCCGAACTTCGATGCGCAAAGTGGTGCGCCTGGGTGCCATGATTTCTTTGTCATGCTGAGGGTTGCGGCGACCCCCAGCATGTTGAATCGCTCGGGACTTCTTCATTGGACCCAAACGTTCCTGAACTGAAGCTTTGCATCGTCCATCGGGAAGTGGGCTGAGGCGCTCCAAAACCGACTTCTTTCTCCGGGATGATTCTGCGTGACCTCCCGGAGTAGCCATGGGAATTGTCGGCAACTTCGTTTGGTTTGCCGAAGGTTGAACCTGCTTCGAAGGCTGCAAAGGTTGCTCTTTGGCCTGAATCGCCACTTTGGACTTGGGCCTCCAAACTTTGCGGGTTGGTGGCAGCTTCTTTGCCACTTCCTTCTGCAGTTTCCTACGGGCCTCTTGGACTTGAGCCCGTGCCTGCGCTGACATTGCGCGGCGCTTGCGAATGCGCTCCTCAAGTGTCGAACGATTCCGTTTGACACGGATCCATTCGTTCGTTGGCGGCTTGGAGGAGCTGCTATTCATCGGTTGTTGAGGCTGTTTGCCTCTCTTGTTCTTCAGATCCGCGTTGTAGCGGATCCCGTCAACTGACTCCATAGCCTTTGCGAATTGCTTCGCAAGGCGTTGACGTTGCCTTTGGCGGGCTCTCTTCGAGAGAGTCACTACGCCCTCTGCGGTGGTAGGGTTGGCCAGAGCAGATCCGACCTGGTTAGAAATTGGAGGGATCTCACCCGATGCGACTTTGGCATCCAACGGGGCAAGATCTTCGTTGGTATTTTCAACGTCTTCATACCAACGATTTTTCTCCTGGAGGAGAACTTCCTGGACTTGTTAGACTTGCGAGGGGAGGTAGATCTGGACGAGGATGACAGATACTCCTCGAACTTTTATTGGTCGAATTCATACTCGACCTCCTCCTCGATCGGGATCGGGATCCACGACTGCGACGCAACGATCTCGGCAGCGAGATCGGTGGCTCCCACTGTGGTCGCCAGATTGTTCGCAGGGAAAATCACGTTCTTCTTCATTGATTCCATTGTACACTTTTGTAATAGTTTATTGATTACAGAAATCCGGTCTTTTTATAAGATCCGGTTACAATGAAAAATCAAAAAGAAATGAAAAAGATTACAACTTTCTATCCTTATTTGCCGAACAAATCGCGAGCTCCTGTTTTGCGGTCACTCGCTTGCGTGGGTTGTTTGCCTGCGCCGGGGGTTTATCCATTGACCACCGCGAGATCTAGATCCGGTCGGATCTACACAGTACGATGGGTATTATTTCACCAAGGAAATAATAGCCCGGGGGATTAATTCACCAAGGAAATAATCGCCCTAATCTCGGGATCAAAGACCAAGCTTTGATCCGGAGTACGCACGCGTAGATCTGAGATCCGGTCCTCTCGAACACCTGCCTTATTTGGCGTTGACGATCGCCGAGTACCAGATCTGAATGAGTGAGTCCTCGAAGTCCCAAAGTTGAGATCTTTTTTAGATCTGAGTCTTCAATCCAGTAGGGCTTTGCCTCTCTCCAAAAATTCCAACCCCTTTTCAAATGAACCATGCCCTAGCCTATTTATAGGCAAATGTCACTGTGCCCCGGGCCAAGGGTGGCCGGCCACCTCAAGGTGGCTCGGCTCATGCCGAGCCACCCTGAGGTGGCTCGGCTGCCGAGCCACCTTGAGGTGGCTCAGTTTCGGCCGAGCCCCTCCGGGTGTTTGGGTTCCGTCGTTCGGTTGTTGTATTCGCTTCGTCCGTGATTCGGTTATGCGGTTGATTGGTCTGGAATCGATTCATTGACTTGATTCCAGATTTGGCAGTAAATCTACTCCTGAGTTCGAGTCCGAAACTGATCTTGATTCGATCGTGATTCATCCGAGTCTGCTCTTGGTTGGATGACTCGTTGACTCCCCGAACCGTTGGCTTGATTCCGCACGCGAATGGATGCATTCCGTTGTTTGCGTGCGATTCGTTAACCTCGTCGCCTCGTTAATCTGCTTCGTCGCGTATCACTTGGCTTCGGTGGTTTGGATACGTCGCCCGATGATCGGTTTGTCGAATCGGCGTCGTCAAGCTGTGTTAAAGGACCCATAGGCAATTTTATACGCCTACAAATATACCTTCTTGTTGAGATTCATTTAATATTGCATCATCACTTTGCACTCGATGATTATTTGATTCTGCAAAATTGAGCAATTGTGAATCCAATCATAAAAAATAAATCAAAAGATAAAAATAAATAAAAATAAATTTTAATTCTCATAAACCTGCAGAATCATCATTCTCTTCATTATTAGCATTTGCACTTCTCCTGCGATTTTGTACAAAATTCTCCTCTTCAAAGTTTTCTGAATCAACACTAAAATTTGCACCTATATTTTGATCTTGTATTGGGTTTTGAATATTCAAGTTCTTGTTAAGACAAGTACGGAGTTGTTCCCTTCTTAATGAATTTTCTGCAAGTGCTTAAAGTCGCTTCGTAATTAATGACCTGAGTGCTAGAAATTGTGCCCTTTTGCTTTTGGAATTGACTTCTCGTTAAATACCAGATTTCTTGTAGTGTAACATGCCTAAAGGACTCACTGATAATCCTATCATGTAAAGAGGTTGGCTGTTAAGCCTTAATGGATCCAAAGCATTTCGGATGTGGGGTGTTAGATAGGAAACACGCCTAAAGGACTCACCTAGAATCCTATCATGAGAGAGGATGACTCTTAAGCCTTAATGAGTTCAAAGCATTTCAGATGCGAGATGTTTGATAGGAAATATGCCTAAAGAACTCATCTATGCCTGGGTGGAGATTTGGTCGTCTCCTATAGTGTATTGTGGAAAGATACCTAGAGCCCTAGCAGAAACCAGGACA
Source organism: Asparagus kiusianus (assembly GCA_022839385.1). NCBI lineage: Eukaryota > Viridiplantae > Streptophyta > Magnoliopsida > Asparagales > Asparagaceae > Asparagus > Asparagus kiusianus. Next base: position 12,804 of record BQKN01045629.1, read on the forward strand.
AGCACATGGTCATAAATATGCAAAGACAAAGGTAAGTATGGTTCAAAGTGAAAACTACCACAGATGAGTTTGATCTTGTGTGATCGCTGAATTTTAGACATGTGCTGATTCAAGTCTCTGCGACACCATGCATCTATCTTCTATTCAGTTGGTCTAAGGGGGATTCAAATCCTTATAACATCTACCTTATGCACAACGATTAAAATGACGGCACCATAACACGACACTAGTTTAAAAAACTTGTGGGGGATTGTTGGATATTTTGGTCAAAACTGCTTTCCAAAATGAGTTTTCAAACTATATATATATATATATATATATATATATATATATATTAACTACAAGTACTTTTCATAAATACTTAGTAGCCTAGTGGAAAGTTTATTTTTGATGTTTCAAAATGTCCCTTGTTCGAGGCTTGCTAACGACAAGCCGAAAAATATTTTATTTGAATTAATCCCTCATAAGTTCTAGTGGGTCATGGGTCGTGGGCCGTGGTCCAATGGGCCGGGAATGGGGGCTAATCGGGTTGAGGCGCTAAGTGGCGCTTTGTTAGGCGCATTTTGCACTTCGCACATAGGCATCGGGGCGAGGTGGTGTTGTTTGGCACCACAGAGGTTGCCTCGTAGGTTGCTTCGTAGCATACGGACGAGCTACGTATTCGCACGATGATGACCTTAGCGTTCTCATAGTTTGATAAGGTTCGCTCGTTCGACGAGGTTCGTCTGTCATACGAGGTTCTCTTGTTTGACGAGGTTCACCTGTTTGGCAAGGTTCGCTCGATCGACGAGGTTCGTCTGTCATACAAGGTTCGCCTGTTTGACGATGTTCGCTCGTTCGACGAGGTTCATCTGTCATACGAGGTTCACCTATTTGACAATGTTCGTTTGTCAAACGAGGTTCGTCTGATTTGATGAGACATGACCGTCGCGCTTCGTAGCAACGCGTCAATTGATTGCCTCGTATTCAAGAGTTACTGCACGCAGCAGTTACAATAGTAATTAGAGCAATTTAATATATTGATGTTACAATCTTAATTGTCATTGAGAATTGTAACAGTCACATTAATTGCTAGTGACTTTTGAGCTGGTCTTAGAGGCCTATAAATAGCGTCCTTGGGCAGCTCTTGGTTGCTGCGAAAAACTCTCACGAGCATGGATTACGAACATCGTTATACACACACGAGCTTGGAACACGAACGTTGGATCGACGTTATTGCTGTTGTTGTACTGTTACTGCAGAAACTGTGCCCGTAAGAACCCTGAAACCGAAAGGTTTTGAACCGAAAGGTTTTGAACCGAAAGGTTCCGAGATCGAGGAGATATTTTGTCTTGACCGAAAGGTCTTATAGATCGAGGAGATCTTGACAGTACTAGGTTAGTGCATACCAGAGTATTGTATTGCTGTTCCTAGAAGCAGTTTGGCCTTGGGATCCTTGCACCGGAGTATGCCAAATATTGCTTTTAGCACAGCGTTTCATAAATGCACAACAGTTAACTTAAAAAAGTTTAAAATTACAGCATATCATCCTTCACTGTTTAATTCCAGATTTAACCATAATTTCCAACAATATTAACTATATAATTTTAATCATACATGACTTTCTCATATCTGTTTTTTATCTGCAAATATATGTGCATGTATATCCATATATGTATCTGATTGTACCAGGTATAGATATGGTTGTTCCTTAGCAAAATACATCCACATTCGTATCCATGATTAGTAAACTGATTTGAATATAATAATTATCATATTTGAGCTATAACTAATCAGTTTGCACCCCTATGAGTTGCTTAAGCCTTTGGGTTAAAGATGACTCCTAGCCTCTATTTAAGGCTCACTTCCTTCAGCTTTCACTTCCTTCTTAGCTGAACTGTTTAGGGAATTACTAAACATTTTAACAACGTTAATGTTAGAGTAATTTTCTTATAATATGTGGTTGTCTGTAGATGTGAAAGCTTGAGATATATTTTGTTGGATCTAATATTTGAGATCTAAATCATAAAACCATGATTAATTCAAAGAGATTAACAAGAATCAAAAGGTGCGGAAGCATATACCTGAATCCATTGAGAAAAACCTGATTAGGGTTTTGATGATCTTCTAATCTTAGGGTTTCTCCCTTATGGATCTCTTTAGATGGGGATAAGAGAATGAGAGTGGCTAACCCTAGATTAGGAACCATAACCCCATATATATAGGTGTTATACATTTGTAATTTGGCCCCTCATCAAATTACAATTACAATCTGGTATCTGCACATATAACCCCATGATTTATTTAAATACCCATTATCCCAAATTAATTGATCACTTTAGTGGGTTATCATGAAGGATAGCAATACACACAGATTAATCATATGTGCCCACAAATAGATTTAATTAGATTTAAATCCAACAATCTCCCACTTGGGCACCATATGACTCCTTAAGGTGTGTATTACCTTATGAGCTCAAAATTGCTATCACTGAAAAGACATTTTCGAACAATCTCGTCCATTGACTATATCAATATAGGATCAAAGCAGCCTTCGTGACTCGACCCATCAATGGTCACATATACCAATACAATCAAATAACATAGATCAATCATGGATGTGCAGCATGAAAATGACATGCAATGTGATCAGTACATGTCTATTTTCAACTGGTCCTACTTTAGTGAGGTCAAAACCAAACATAATGTAACCGGGTGTCTTAACTGAATACTTTATTCTGATCAGACAATACAACCAAACACAAAGCACCAAAAATTATAAACTCCCACTAAATCATGATATCCTCGAATATCACCACACCCATATGAGCGGTGTGCTCATGAAAGACCTTGGGTGGTAATCCTTTAGTAAGAGTATCTGCTATCATGGAGTTTGTCCCAATGTGCTCTATGGATATCTGTCCACTCTGTACCATTTCTTTCACAACCAGGAACTTAATGTCAATATGTTTTGACTTAGTTGAGCTCCTGTTGTTATTGGAATACATTACTGCAGATTTATTATCACAATATAACCTTAGTGGTCTTTCCATATTTTCTAGAATGTGCAGTCCCGTGATAAAATTTCGTAACCATATTCCATGATTTGATGCCTCATAGCAAGCTACAAACTCTGCTGCCATAGTGAAGGAAGCTATGAGTATCTGTTTAACAATTTTCCATGATATAGCTCCTCCTGCTAACATATAAATATAGCCTGATGTAGACTTTCTGCTATCTTGGCATCCAGCAAAATCAGAATCAGAGTACCCAATGACCTCCAACTGTTCTGATTTTCTGTATGTGAGCATATAATCTTTTGTTTTCTGAAGATACATCATAACCCTTTTGACTGCTATCCAATGATCCATACCAGAGTTGCTTAAGTATCTGCCTAACATCCTAATAATGTACGTAATATCCGGACGTGTACATACCTGAGCATACATTAGACTTCCTATAGCCGAAGCATAAGGAATCTTCTGCATTTCCTGAATTTCAAGGTTACCTTTAGGGTACTGATTGAGACTAAACTTGTCTCCTTTAGCAACATGGGTACCTCTTGGTCTGCAATCTTGCATGCCAAACCTTTTAAGTACTTTATCGATATAGCTCTTTTGTGATAATCCAAGAATACCTCAAGAGCGGTCTCGATGTATCTAGATTCCTAATATAAAAGAGGAGTCCCCAAGATCTTTCATCTTAAAATTCTTTGATAGAAATCTCTTGGTTTTGTGCAACATGCATATTTCATTAATGCCAAGCAATATGTCATCGACATACAGAACCAGAAAAATATACTTACTCCCACTGAACTTGTGATATACACAGTCATCAACAATGTTCATCTCAAAACCGAACGAGATAATTATTTGTTGAAACTTATAATACCATTGACGAGGAGCTTGCTTGAGTCCATAGATGGATTTTCTTAATTTGCAAACCATATTCTTTGGGTCTTCTGACACAAAGTTTTCTTGTTGCACCATATAAATTATCTCATCAATTTCACCATTGAGAAATACAATCTTAACATCCATCTGATGTAACTCAAGATTATAATGAGCAACAAGTGCCATGATTGTTCTGAAAGAGTCTTTTGATGAAACCGGAGAGAAAGTCTCTGTATAATTAATGCCTTCCTTTTGAGTGAAGCCTTTAGCTACAAGACGTGTCTTATACCTCTCCACATTACCATTTGTATCCCGCTTGGTTTTAAAAATCCATTTACAACCAATTGGTTTTGCACCTTCTGGCAATGGGACAAGTTTCCAAATCTTATTGTCTTGCATAGACTTGTACTCTTCATTCATGGCATCAATCCACTGTTGAGAGTTAGAACTTTTCATGGTCTGAGAGAAGTTGATTGGATCATCTTTCAACATTCCATTACTTTCCTCATGTTCTTAGAGAAATACAATATAATCATCTGAAATAGTATTTCTCCTTTCTCTCGTGAATCTCCTTAAAGGCACTGGTTCTTGAGGTTGTTGAGTTTGTTCTTCTGGAACAGGGAGTTGTTCAACATTGTCATCTTGAGGTTCCGGATTTACTTCTTGAGCAATAACAGGTATAGTAACCTGAATATTATCAAAAGTAACTGTATGGATTTGATCTGAAGCCAATTCCTCCTCAAAAGCAATGTCTCTGACCTTATTTCTCCCTTCAAACTCAACATCCTCAAAGAATGTTACTGTTCCTATCTCAAAAATATTCCTTGGTGTGGGATCATAGAACTTATAGCCCTTAGAGCATTTAGAGTACCCAATAAAGTAGCTGCTAACTATTTTGAAGTCTAATTTCTTTTCATTTGGCCTATAAGGTCTTGTCTCAGCTGGACATCCCTAAATATGTAAGTGTTTTAAACTGGGCTTTAAACCAGTCTAAAACTCATAATGTGTTTTATCAACTGCTTTACTTGGTACTCTATTCAGAATGTAAGCTGTTGTCTTTAGTGCTTCTCCCCAGAGTGACTCTAGTAAAGAAGAATGAGCAATCATACTTCTTACCATATCCTTAAGAGTTCTATTTCATCTTTCAGCTACACCATTCATGTTAGGTGAACCCGGCATGGTATACTATGGGACGATACCGTATTCCTCTAGGTATCTAGCAAATGGTCCTGGAGTTGTTCACCTGAACCATCATATCTGCCGTAGTACTCACCATCACGATCAGATCTAACGGTTTTAATTCTTCTGTTGAGTTGATTCTCAACTTCAGCTTTATAGGTTTTGAACATGTCCAGAGACTCAGATTTTTCATGAATGAGATATAGGTATCCATAACGTGAGTAATCGTCTATGAATGATATAAAATATTGTTGACCATTCCAAGATGTCGTAGAGAATGGCTCACAAATATCTGTATGTATCAATTCTAAGACATCAGAAGATCTGTTGACATCTAATCTCTTAAATTTGGTCTATTTTCCCTTGATACATTCATCACATACGTCGAAGTCCGAAAAATCAAGGGAATCCAAAATGCCATTAGACACAAGACGCTCAACTCTAACTTTTGAGATATGACCCAAGCACTTATGCCATAATATCGCCGAATTTTCCTTATTTAATTTACGTCTAGTACCGCGTGATTCCACATGCAAGGATGCATTATAAGAAGCAATTGTATCGAGCAAATATAGGTTGTCATAAGTACTCAAGTAACCAGTTCCCATAATATTTGAATTAAAAGATAAACTGAATTGATTGTTTCCAAATGAACAAGAATAACCTGATTTGTCCAATACAGAAACTGAAATCAAATTCCGTCTAAAAGACGGTACTACAAAAGTATCTTTTAAATCCAAATAAGAACCAGTGTAGGCTGTCTAAAATCACAATAGATAGCTTACCCCCCCATCAAACACCGATGATGGAAGTTACAATCTGACGACTTCCAGAAGGTTACAATTTGAAAACTTTCACGTAGATCGCTGAAGGTTATAATCTGATGACCTTCACGACAACCAATGAAATCTCTAGTTCAACAGCATCCACAATCAACATCGGGAGTTACAATCTGACGACTCTCATATTCTCAAGGAGCCAAGACGAAGATTACAAGACAATGATCTTTGCAACGCTATGACAAAAGAGATTACTTATTGATAATCTCTTCAAAGCAAGACGCAGAACTCATCACCGCGCTCTAAGACCAAAACGCGGAGGTCCTCCCCGTGTATCAACACCAAAACACGGAGGTCCTCCCCATGTGTCAACAGTAAAATGCTAGAGTCGGACCCGCGTTACAACATCAAAACGTGAGGGTCGAACCCACGTTACAACATCAAAACGCTGGGGTCGAACCCACGTTACAACATCAAAACGCTGGAGTCGGACCCGTGTTATAACATTAAAACGTTGGGGTTGGACCCGCGTTTTTTAACGCCCAGCGGGTACCCAACTCCGCGTCTCCAGTCTAAAATTCGAAGTTAAGTTCCTGAACGCCAACGTGGACGTTTGGCTCGTTCAAGCACGAGCTGAACGGTTGCAGGAATCGTTTTCCCTCCATGATCTGAGGGATTTCCGCCCCACTTGGAAGCGGATTAAGGGGTCGGTTACACCCCTCTCAACCTCATTATAGAGAGAATTAAGGGGGCGGTTACACCCCTTAATTCCCTATAAATATGGGTAAACTCAATTGAGTTCAGGCTGGCTTTTTGGGACGGAGCAGGGGGTATTCTAGCATTTTCGGATCTGGGACTTAGCAGCAGAAGAGATCCTTGGAGCATTTTCTGGAGCTTGGGAGATCTGCAACAAGAGCTTCTTCATCTTTGGCTTATCAACCGAACTTTCGGTTCAAATCAACTCTTTTTCAAGAGTTAAAACTCATTCAGAGTTATCAACTCATCAAGAGTTTCAAACTTTCCACGCAAGTTCTCCACAACGTCAAATCGTGAGGAGAAGATATCATTCCAGTGAAGCAAGACGTGCGGATCGTCAACGGAGAGCAAACTTGACGTGAGCATTCGAGGGAGGCACTCCATCGCCACCAAGAGGAACCCAGTTTTAAACAAAGGGGAGAGCCAAATTCATTCTCCTCTCTTTTGTAATCAGGGAATCCAAACTGTAATTGATTTTGAGAGAATACAAGTTATTTTCTTTCACTATCTCTTTACTACAAATTTTCCCACAAACAAAAGATGGCGACTCCGCTGGGGACTAGCTTTTCTGACGAAGAAGTGGTGGCACAATTCGATGTTCATCTCACTGGAACGACCGTCGAAACTCTCGTGGTAGAGTTTGATCAAGCCAAGTTTGAGGAGTCCATCTCCTCCGGATCCCTTAGCCCCAAGGCTATGCGCAAGATCCGCAAAGTCTTCAATGAGACTAAAGCTCCAAATGTTACTCCTATGCCGAAAGAAGCCCTCTCGTTTAGCCAAGATTGCTCGAACAGCCCCTCCTCTGAAGGAGTGGGCTCAGCTTATGCCAAACGCAACCCTTTGAGGCGCGTTGTGCAATCAAAACACAGCCTTCAGAGGCACGTTCCAACAGCAAAACGCAGACATCAAAACTGTGTTGATCTGGCAGAACGCGACTATCAGAAGTACGTCCCAGAACCAAAACGTGACCCTCATGTCGCCAAACCAAAATGCGACCCTCATGTCGCCAAACCAAAATGCGACCTTCGCGTTTCAAGTGCCAAACGCGACCTTTACGTTTCAAGTGTCAAACGTGACCTTCGCATTTCCAAGTCAAAACACGACCCTCGTGTCGACAATGAAGAACGCGACCCTCATGTCGCCAAACCAAAACGCGACCTTCGCGTCTCAGGTGCCAAACACGACCCTCGCGTCTCAGGTGCCAAACGCGACCCTTGCGTCTCAGGTGCCAAACGCGACTTTCGCGTCTCAAGTGCCAAACGCGACCCTCACGTCCTAAGTTCCAAATCCAATACATAAGTTGGTGTATACCGTGGAGCTTCGGGGTGCTGCCCCGAACCCCGCCGGGGGGTATCCATCCCCCCGGACCCCCTGGCTAGGGGCACGCCGTTCCCTGGACCCCCGGCTCGCTGATCGGGCAGCGAGACCCCCGAATACTCTGCGTAGCGCGACTAGATCGAGGGGCGGATATAAAAAGTTCTTGGATTCAAGGAATCTCAACCACATCCATGTTCACCAAGAGCCAGTCCTGTCCAATCATGGACTGGGAGTTCCAATTCAAACCTCACAATCAGTGAGTATTTCTCGAGTCTTTACAACAGACTTGAGAGAGTTCATATCGAGAGAAAGACCGATACAACAAGTCATTCATTCATTCCAATGTGAATGACTGATTCCTGCGGTCCTCTCCGGATGTCAATGCTGCTCGTATGCAACCCAACTGTTGGTGTTCAACCAATTTACGAACGTTGCTTTGCCCGACCAACAATGACGTTCTCACAGAAAGAAGTCTCCAGAGACCGAATATCCCGGGGTCACTATCAATGTGATCGGTAGAGTGAAAACCTCGGGTTCTAGTTCCGATGATTATGAGACAAGTCGTTCACTGACTGTCAGAGAAATCGCTAATGAGTTTGAAGGAGTCTACCAACTCACTCGGACGCGAACATGAGCCATTCCCTCTGTCAACTATCGGAGATTAGCTAGAGGAACCAATTCTGATGATGAACACTCAGCCATTGCAGAGTCCCAATCATCAAGCTCTTTTGTTGAACATGAGAGCTCCGCTTATATGACGGGAAACCATGAAGATCTCGTAAAGAGGCTTAATGAGTAAGAGGCAATGCTCAAATCTCAGCAGGAGGCCATCAATGAACTACTGGCCCTGTTGACTCAACTCGTCGCAGACAAGACCAAATCTCAGAAGACAGATTCGCCACTCAGGCAAGAATCTTCCCGAAGGGAAAGAACGTCTTTGTCCTGACCTCACACAAGAAAATGGAAGGGGAAAATGGTTGATGACACGGCTTCTGACCAAGAAGCCCACAACGTCGAATCTTCCTCTGATGAAGGAAGAGAAGCTAAGAATGAGCAAAATCTTCAATCGGCCAAAATTAAGGAATTGGAAGCCCGCCTAAATGTCATTGCTAACAGAAGCGAGCTCCAACATGAGGGAGTTACCAGGCCTTATCCTGCCGAATGGGATGCGGCCCCTTATCCTCCAAAATTCAAGGTCCCGACGCTACAAACTTTTAACGGCACGGGATCACCGAACCAACATATTTATCATTTCAAGTCACAGACTGGGAATGTGATATCAAACGACGCCATACTAGCTCGATTGTTCATTGGCACCCTCAAGGAAGTTACCTTTGAATGGTTCAGGAAACTGCCTGTTGGATGTATCCAAAAGTGGGCAGATTTAGAGAGACTTTTCATATCAAGATTCTTTAAAGAGAATACAGAAGTCTCCATCCATACTCTTCTCGCCACTAAGCAGAAGAAGAGGGAGTCCGTCAAAGCCTTCGTCAAGAGGTTCCGAACCATGGCTCTCCGGTGTTCGTCAGGTATGACATAGTCTACCTTAGTAGAGACATGCCGACACAACTTGCAAAACGACCTCCTAGCCCGAATAGGAGTTGCAGAATACCGTTCCTAGAGACAACTGATCTCTTAAGGCGAACAGGCTTAAAAGATTATTGCCAGGATCAAAGCTGAAGAACAAAGTAGGCAGGATCAGCCCGAGCAATCGGACCAAGCCTAATCTTCTCCTGAGCAATCGAACCAAGCTTACTCTTCCCAGTCAGAACCGGAAGATACGACGGCCGCTGAAGTCAATCCTTTCCAGTAGGATGGCGGGTCCAATAACTATCATGTTAACAGTTACCTCTGATAATCAAACTCGTTAGATAATGGCTCACTAGGCGATGTGTCATGTCTTCTCTTTTCCCCTGCACTTGTTCAAGACTGGGGGTTGGTTTATTTGTAGTTCATTGAATTATGAATAATAAATTTTCTGAGTTGTCACGTTTAATAAAATACCTCTGTCAACCACGAAATCCGTTAAAACTATCACGTTAACACTTACCTCTGATAGTCCATCATCTTGTCAATCCGCTTCAATATGATAGCATGTCCACTAAAACTATCACGTTAATGATCACCTCTGATAGTCTATTTTCTCCAAATTCCCCTACCAATCCTCTTCAAGTAGGATGACTGGTCTATCAAAACTATCACGTTAATGATTACCTCTGATAGTCCATTCCCTCCAAATTCTCTTGCCAATCCTCTTCAAGTAGAATGACAGGTCCACAAAAACTATCACGTTAACAGTTACCTCTGATAGTCAAACTCATCAGATAATAGCCTACTTGGTGATGTGCCTCTATTCCGACTTCATGGATAGTGTTTCACTAAGCGATGTGCCTTGTCTACCTCTTTTTACTTCCCTGCTAAGTCTTAATCAAGACTGGGGGTTGGTTACTTGGAATCCATTGGATTAAGAGTAACAAATCTTTCATATCGTCGAGTTAACATTACACTTCTGACGATCATCACCCCCACAGAGTATGAATGCAGCTTGCATCACTCCTAATTTGTCACGTTAACACCAAACCTCTGACAAAATCCACTTATCAATCTTCTTCAATAGAATGATAAGTCCATAAAGTTGCTCCGATCGTAACAAATTCCCGTCAAGTTTATATCACACCTCTGACAAAATCAACCTATTGACTCTCCTCAATAGAGCGATAGGTCCTCAACGTTTCTCCGATCGCAACACCTCTAACTTATTGACTCTCGTCAATAGAGCGATAGGTCCTCAAAGTTGCTCCGATCGCAACACTTCCAACTTATCGACTCTCCTCAATAGAGCGATAGGTCCTCAAAGTTGCCCTGATCACAACATCTTCTTGTCATGTTAACATCATACCTCTGACAAATCAACTTATCAATCCTCGTCAATAGGATGATAAGTCCACAAAGTTGCTCCAATCGCAACACATTTTCTTGTCACGTTAACATCATACCTCTAACAAATCCACTTATTAATCATCGTCAATAGGATGATAAGTCCATAAAGTTGCTCCAATCGCAACACATTCTCTTGTCATGGTAACACCATACCTCTGACAATTCACTTATCAATCCTCGTCAATAGGATGATAAATCCACAAAGTTGATCCAATCGCAACATATTTTCTTGTCACGTTAACATCATACTTCTAACAAATCCACTTATCAATCCTCGTCAATAGGATGATAAGTCCACAAAGTTGCTCCAATCGCAACACATTCTTTTGTCACGTTAACATCATACCTCTGACAATCCACTTATCAATCCTCGTCAATAGGATGATAAGTCCACAAAGTTGCTCCAATCGCAACACATTCTCCCGTCACGTTAACATCATACCTCTGACAAATCTACTTATCAATCCTCATTAATAGGATGATAAATCCACAAAGTTGCTCTGATCGCAACATTCTCTTGTCACGTTAACACCAAACCTCTGACAAAATCCACTTATCAATCTTCTTCAATAGAATGATAAGTCCAAAAAATTGCTCCGATCGTAACAAATTCCCGTCAAGTTAATATCACACATCTGACGACCAAATCAACTTATCGACTCTCTTCATTAGAGCGATAGGTCCATAAAATACTGTTAGGTTAACATCACACCTCTAACAGTCAAACCCCCAATAAACTTGTTAATTCTTTTTTAACAAGAATAGCAAGTTGTCATTATAAAATCTCCAGTGGATTAAAGATTTTCTAGAATTATCCTAGTGATAATAAAGAAAATTTCTGAATTTCACTCTAAGTGAAAATTCACGCCAAGTTAATACTACACCTCTGGCACTTCTAATTTTCTTTCAGTATTTCGAATAACACAGGAAGAAACAGTGACAAAGTCTACATATCCAATATCGTAGCCAGTGATTATCATTAAATTAATAATATCTGAATCCATACCTTGCATGTATGGGGAATTTTATCACGAATCCTAAGAAGGGATAAGTCAACGCCTAATACGCGTTGCCGGTGAGTCTTTGACCGTAAAAAGGACAAAAACCTACGTATTTAACATCGTGACAGGTTGTCATTAATAACACCGAAATCCATGCCTCACACGCATGGGAGAATTTATCTCGATCCCTAATTAGAGATAAGTCTGCATCTAACACATGCTGTCGGGTAGCCTATTCCCGTAATAATGGTGAAGTCTACGTATTCAACATCGTAGCAGGTTGTTATTAATAACACCAGAATCCATACCTTACACGCATGGGGAACTTTATCTCGATCCCTAATTAGAGATAAGTCTACGCCTAACATGCGTTGCCGGTTAGTCTTTTGCCGTGAAAAAGACACCAAAATCCGTGCCTTACACGCATGGGGAACTTTATCCTAAATCCTAAGTAGGGATAAGTCTACGCCTAACAAGCATTACCGGTTAGTCTTTTGCCGTGAAAAAGACACCAAAATCCGTGCCTTACACGCATGGGGAACTTTATCCCAAATCCTAAGTAGGGATAAGTCTATGCCTAACACGCGTCGCCGGTTAGTCTTTTTCCGTAAAAATGACAAAGTCTATGTATTCAAAATCATAGCATCAATTCTAAGAGAGTTCATTCTCTTAGCACAACGTTACATGTGGAACGGACTTAGACAATCCACATGCTAGCCCGACTCAAACGGTAGTCGGTAAAGGCTTATCAAATCCGTTGATGGCTGAGGGTTTGCCAAATATCCGATGCATGTTCGTAGGTCTATTAGCTTAATGGATGTGTGCCGAGACTTGAAACATATGAGCTAAAGACAAGTCTCAAAGACTTAGTTAAAAATGCACGGAAGCTACTTCCATGTCTTAAGTCAAAACGATGAGGTCAGACCCGCGATGTAAAAAACGAATGCCGAGGTCACACCCGCGTTCCAAATTCAACATGTAAGGGTAAGATCCGTGTCTCGAGTTTAAAATGCAGGGCCCACCCCCGCATTCCAGAAGCAGGATTATGGCGCATACCTTCACACAGGTTCTACATGACAAATCCCTTCAACAAAGATGCCTTCGAAGCGAGTGCAGAGAACGACTCCTTTACGACAAGGAATCAACAGCTCCAGGATCAGAGTTGAGATCCAAAGTATTCCAAAAATTCATCCCAGTTAACCGCGAACTTTCGAAAACTTTGGAGGGGGTTCTGTAGGCTGTCTAAAAATCACAATAGATAGCTTATCCCCCGTCAAACACCGATGGTGGAAGTTACAATCTGACGACTTCCAGAAGGTTATAATTTGAAGACTTTCACGTAGATCACTGAAGGTTACAATCTGACGACCTTCACGACAACCGATGAAAGCTCTAGTTCAACAGCATCCACAATCAATATCGGGAGTTACAATCTGACGACTCTCATATTCTCAAGGAGCCAAGACGAAGATTACAAGACAATAATCTTTGTAACGCTATGACAAAAGAGATTACTTGTTGATAATCTCTTCAAAGCAAGACGCAGAATTCATCACGCGCTCTAAGACCAAAACGCGGAGGTCCTCCCCATGTGTCAACACCAAAACGCGGAGGTCCTCCCCGTGTGTCAACAGTATAACGCTGGAGTCGGACCCGCGTTACAACATCAAAACGTGAGGGTTGAACCCACGTTACAACATCAAAACGCTGGGGTCGAACCCACGTTACAACATCAAAACGCTAGAGTCGGACCCGCGTTACAACATTAAAACGCTGGGGTCGGACTCGCGTTTTTCAACGCCCAGCGGGTACCCAACTCCGCGTCTCCAGTCTAAAATGCGGAGTTAAGTTCCTGAACGTCAACGCGGGCATTTGGCTCCTTCAAGCACGAGCCGAACGGTTGTAGGAACCGTTTTCCCTCCATGATCTGAGGGATTTCCGCCCCACTTGGAAGCGGATTAAGGGGTCGGTTACACCCCTCTCAACCCCATTATGGAGAGAATTAAGGGGGCGGTTACACCCCTTAATTCCCTATAAATATGGGTAAACTCAATTGAGTTCAGGCTGGCTTTTTGGGACGGAGCAGGGGGTATTCTGGCATTTTCGGATCTGGGACTTAGCAGCAGAAGAGATCCTTGGAGCATTTTCTGGAGCTTGGGAGATCTGCAACAAGAGCTTCTTCATCCTTGGCTTATCAACCGAACTTTCGGTTCAAATCAACTCTTTTTCAAGAGTTAAAACTCATTCAGAGTTATCAACTCATCAAGAGTTTCAAACTTTCCACGCAAGTTCTCCACAACGTCAAATCGTGAGGAGAAGATATCATTCCAGTGAAGCAAGACGTGCGGATCGTCAACGGAGAGCAAACTCGATGTGAGCATTCGAGGGAGGAACTCCATCGCCACCAAGAGGAACCCAGTTTTAAACAAAGGGGAGAGCCAAATTCATTCTCCTCTCTTTTGTAATCAGGGAATCTAAACTGTAATTGATTTTGAGAGAATACAAGTTATTTTCTTTAACTGTCTCTTTACTACAAATTTTCCCACAAACAACCAGTTCCTAATAGCAACCTAAAATGCCTAATTACTTCCACATCTATCGATTGACCGTCGCCCACAAAGATGTGTTTTCAACATCACTTGGCTTTTGGTAGCTCAGGAAAAACTGCATAGAAACACTTATGTGAGTAGTAGCACCAGAGTCTAACCACCAAGTGTTTCTAGGTATTAAAGCTAAATTAACCTCAGAACAGACCAAAGTAAGGAACGTACCCTTATTAGCACGCCAGGTGTGATATTTTGTACAATCCTTCTTTACATGTCCAGGCTTGTTATAGAAGAAACAACCCTGATTATCCTTATGTTGTTTCTTCTGAACTGGACCCTTAGCAGCTTCATTATCATTCTTTTTTTTCTTGCCCTTATCCTTAGCGGCATAGGCCAAATGAGCACTTTCAGTCTTATCTTGCTTCAACCTATCTTCTTCTTGCACACAGTATGAAAATAAACTCATTTAGAATCCATTTCTCCTTTTGGCAGTTATAACGAACCTTAAACTGATTGAATTGTGCAGGAAGAGATAACAGAACCAGATGCACCAATAACTCATCACAAATATCGAGTTTAAGTACCTTAAGCTTTGAAGCAATATGAGACATTCCCATAATGTACTCCCTGATATTTCCTTTGTCCTTATACTTCATCGAAATCAAGCGAGCTAAAAGCGTGCTTGTTTCTACCTTATCGTTTTTCGCAAAACATTTCTCAATTTCGGTAAGAAAAACTTTAGCCTTAGTAATCCCTTCGGATTCTATGCCACTGAAGGCTTTCGGAACGTCGCGCTTAATGATCATAAGACTCATGCGATTTGAACGCTCCCACTTCTCATACTCCTTTGCATCAGGAGTGCTATCCGCATTGAGGGGTTGGGGTTGTGCAATCCTTAATGCAAGGTCTAGATCCATGCAGCCAAGAACAATTAAAAGGTTCTCTTTCCAAACCTTGAAATTTGTCCCATTGAGCATGGAAATTGAGTTGATGTTAGCAGAAATTGTTGCAGCAGATGCCTTAGCTGAAATAAACAAAAGATACTCACATCATTAACCGTAATTAGTAATCAATAAAATTTAAATAATGACAAATTCCATCTCAAGATATCTGGCACAACATTAATATCAAGTCTTTGGACAGTAATATTAACTTGTAATTGATACCTTGTTGTAATGATCAAACATTAACAATAACTCATATCAAATAATGAACCTATCTTTGGATCGATTCATTATTCACATGTAAACCTTATAATTATCACACGTTTATCATCGCAGATGTGTATGCAGTCTAAATAAATATTAACCTTCCTTTGGGCCGATTAAATATTTACACGAAAGCATACACACAAACATTTCACATTCCTCATGAACAATCTACACAAGAAAGGTTACTTTGGCAACTTCTTGTTTTAATTAATCAATTGGAGTGAGAGCCAATCATAATACCTTAGTGTCATAATATTTGAATTAAATAATTGATTAACTACCAAATTAGATTTAAATTAAAAGGTTTTAATTTAAATCAACTGAATTTTCAAAAAAACTTAATTGGGGCCTCATAGCTTAATTAGGGCCCATAACTTAATTGAATAAATTAAGTATACCAAAGTGGACCCATAATTTAATATGAGAAGCCGAGGCTTAACCATAGTGAACACGAAGTTCGCTTGACTTCGAACACGAGATTCGTCTGTATTGAGTACGAGACTCACCTAAGAACGAACGCGAGGTTCGTTTGAAAAAATGAACGCGAAGTTCGACCTGAGAAAGAGCACGAGGCTCACCTGAACTTCGAAGGATCGAGGCTCTCTTGAGATCCGAGCGTCGAGCTCGCTGAATTTAGCACAAGGCTCACATGAAAACGAGCACGAGGCTCTCTTGATTCGATCACGGGGCTCGCTTGTGCTTCCCAAATAACCCGACAAAGGTCAAGTAGATCTGAGCCTCGATTTCGATTCCGAGGTTTACCTGAGATCCGAACGTCGAGCTTGCCTGCAACGAGGTTCGAGCTCACTTGAGTTGAATCCGAGGTTCACTGAATTCGAACACGAGGTTCATTAAGAGTTGGAACACGTGGTTCAACTGGAGTCGAGCACGAGGCTTGTCTGAAAACGAACACGAGGTTCGTTGGATACGAGCACGAAGCTCGTCAGAAGCAAACTGAGGTTCGCTGAAAATTTCAAGCCGAAGCTTGCCTGAATTGAGCACGAAGCTCACCTAAAATCGAGCACGAAGCTCGCCCAAAAATCAAGGTAACCTCCTCCTTAATTTCCGCACGTTTTCACGCGCACGAACCCCTTTAGGGTTTAATCTGAAACCGCCGCTGCCATTGCTCCCGCAGCCAGAGGTCGAAACCCTAGGGTTTCCTAACGTGACCGTCGTCGTCGGAGTCGAAAGCGAGGCTGCCAGGGATACTTCGTCGGCGAGGAGCACGGGACCGACGACTAAACAAAATAAATCCAAAAAATTCCTCGATTTTATATCAAAACCAGATCCAGAATCGAAAAAAAATAAATTTTCTTGATCCAGATCAAAGAAAAAAACCGAAGAAAAATCCAAAAAATTAAAAAACTTTACTATTCATCCAAAAAATAAAAAACGTTATTGTTCATCCATGAACAGATCTGAATAAAACACAAATTAAGATCAAAGAACCCTAATTTTAATCTTAATCTCTTAGAACAAATCACGGTGGCTCTGATACCACTTGTTGGATCTAATATTTGAGATCTAAATCATAAAACCATGATTAATTCAAAGAGATTAACAAGAATCAAAAGGTGCGGAAGCATATACCTGAATCCATTGAGAAAAACCTGATTAGGGTTTTGATGATTTTCTAATCTTAGGGTTTCTCCCTTATGGATCTCTTTAGATGGGGATAAGAGAATGAGAGTGGCTAACCCTAGATTAGGAACCATAACCCCATATATATAGGTGTTGTACATTTGTAATTTGGCCCCTCATCAAATTACAATTACAATCTGGTATCTGCACATATAACCCCATGATTTATTTAAATACCCATTATCCCAAATTAATTGATCATTTTAGTGGGTTATTCTGAAGGATAGCAATACACACAGATTAATCATATGTGCCCACAAATAGATTTAATTAGATTTAAATCCAACATATTTCTCTAAGTAAAAGTAGTTTATAATAATCCTTTGCAAAACCCCTAATATTGCCATAGCAGTTTTATGAACTAGCTCTATCTATCAAAAGATTGACAAAACGTTAGATTTATCTTGTTTAACCTCAAAAAAAAATAAATCTAAATGATAAAAGACTACATACAGAACCCAAAGACCTCTCAAAAAAGTGATGATGATTCCATGTGCGCAAGTTGAAAAAAAAATCACCAACTCGGGAAGAATTTTATGATGGGCTTTGGGCTACCCATCCCTTTGAAAAAACGCCAAATCAATTGCATGAAACGAGGCCAACTAATTGTGACGAGCCCCAAAAATTGTTGACTCTTGGTGGGTTAACTGGTGCACAATCCCAAAGTCCAACCCCCTTTAACAAACATGCCACCGACATGAATCCTTCAATCCGAACATCGTCACATGCGTGGTTGAATCCTCACTTCTGAAAAAAAAAACAGTTAGAAATTATTAATCATGAAGGAATTACAGAAAATCAGCATCAGCAGCAGAATCAGGCGAAATAGGCGGCGGTCGACCGGTCCGGTCAACCGCATTCGTGCACAAGGCTTACTGTGCTTCAGCTCTGGTGTCGGTCGACCGGGCCGGATGACCGAAGGTGTTTCTGTTCTGTGGTCGGTCGACCGGTGCGGTCGACCGACAGGTTCTCTGGATCTCTCGGTTTCTGACTGGAAGGTGGTCGGTCGACCGGGTCGGTCGACCGGAATTGA
>BQKN01045636.1:1168-15407 GCA_022839385.1 Asparagus kiusianus
GCGTTGGAGATTTCTGACGCGGGGCTCGACCCTCGCGTTGGAGATTTGACATGTGACTTTAACCCTTTGCTTTGGGTTTCCTCTTTATGTCGATAGCTCATTAATATCTGCTTTTGATTGTGCAGTGCTTTTACTGAACGTGCCGCTTTCACAAGAGCATCATTTTGGGTATATTGGCGGACCTGATGCAAATGAAACTTTCAGTCTTCAAAACACAGTTCCGCTTTGCACTTTCGCTGACTCCGAGAGAACGGACATGATTAGATCTCCTCGATGTTCAACTCTTAGAGTTTTGATTACTGATTTGGACATGGAGACCCCTGCTGGTCATACCTAGTTTCCCAAACCGGCGTTCTTATTCGGAGATCGCATATCCATCGATGATCACTTCGTACACGTAGAAGATTCGAAGCTGTTGCGGAAAGTTGACAATCGCTACTTCTTCCTTCCAAACATGAAGAGGATGTATCCCCTCTCCCACTTTTTGAATGCAAGCCACCGTCGGGGTCTGACTTTTGACATAGTCAAAGAGAAGGAAAATGTGTCGTTCGGATCTGGTCGATGGGCTCGTACGCAAATCGGGGAACAGCTCAAGGGATTGAGACCTGGTTTGTTTGAGAAGAAGGAGCTGGTTCAGGAGATGCCACGCCCAGCGAACATCTTTATTCGCCAATTCCTTATGGCTCAGGGTGAATTTTCTACCCAAGCGTTCAGATCCCCTGGATGGGTTTGTTCCGGAGAAGGAGGTTGGTGGACCCGTATGATTGACTTTGTTCTTGAGGAGCTTAAGGAGTCACTCACTCAATCGGGTCTCACAATTCCCGTGTTAGCTACTCGACGGGGAGTCGTGCAGAGCTTCCATAATTTCTTCGCTATGTTGGAGAAATATAACCCGGACAGTTGCACATTTTTCACACCTGCAGGAGAGTTAGGTTTTGCTCTCCATGAGATGCAAGCAGTGTCGGGATTGCCACTTGGAAAAACACCCTATGAGGAGTTCATTCCCACTACCGAAGAGCTTTCCCGACTGAGGTTGGCGCACCCAGAAATTTATGCTACTTTCTGGGAGTTGATGTGCCACTTCCACATCTGTGCTCAAGTCTTTGGGATGCGTGGAGGGGGCATTATGCATACCGTATGGGCGGAATACCTCTTTCAGAATTTAAACCGGAAAGATGTAGCCGTGTCTCGTGTTGCAGCCATCTCTCCCAAAGAGGCCAAAGCTCGGATTAAGGCTTCTAACGCCATCTACAAAACAGAGCATGTAGAAGAGGATTTTGAGGCTGGTGTTGAGTTTGAAAATTTCCACCACCAGGCTGCAATTCTTATTTCTGATATGGCTCTACTTGCAGGCTTCTTTATGGTTTGGTTGAAACGGTGTGTAGTGCCGTCAAGACCAATAGAAGCGATCTTGGCTGAGGTTGTATATCCAGCTGTTTTGCTAGCACATGGGAGACCCGTGAGCCTCCTCACTGCCATGGTCGGCTGCATTCAAAACGGCCTAAGGATGTTGACCTCCGATCTGCTCGGTACCTCGACGGTTAAGGTCGCTAGGAAGAAAGCCGGGAAGAACCCCCAGCCACGCATACCAGTGCCGTATACGTACTTGGTGGCCTGGTTCGTGCTGCATTGCCCCTCCTTGATGACGGGAGTATCGGAGAGTGCTGATGCTTACATCCCCTTCATACAGAGATTAGAGTCGGCCACGTGGACTCATTCTTACATAGTCAGGGCTCGACAACTCTTATCTCGGAAAGATAATTACCGGATACTCTGTTGTGCTCCTAATTTTGACGGAGCTGACGTGAAGGATGCCCGCTTCGTGGACTTGCTTTTTGAGGGCTCGTCTTCTTTGGAAGAAGGCACATTCAACTGGCTTCTTATGATCAGGTTGGGCTACCTGGTCTTCCGCTTGCGGGAGAAGTGCTTTATTGAGCCTTATATGCCTTCTCGATTCGCTAGGCAATTTGGATATGACCAGCTTTATGTTGGCAATCCCAACCCGGCCTTGGCTCAAGTTGGGAATTTATATGAAGGAGCTCGTGCATGGTACTTCTTTTCCGCCGGGGGAACCCATGCGCAATTCACTTTACCCAATTCGCCGCCTGGATGCTCTACTATTGCCGATTTCTGCAGCTGGTATGAAGAAGTTTCCCAAGTCACGGGGTATGATATTCATACCTCCTGCATAAATGAGATTCGAGAATTGTATCGTTCGAGGAGTCGTTCTTCCAGCACTCGTTTGCCGGGGGTAGAAGAATATCTATCCTGCGAACAAGAAGCATATGGGGCTGTCGAAGCTCCTAGAAATTTATCTGCCATCGAGCCTCCTAAGGAAGAAACTCCTATGGAAATCGAAGAGGAAATACCGATTGCTGACTCTCCCGAAGAAAAACCAATTTCAAAAGTGCCTGCTTCTGAACCTCGTCTTCTGAGATCGGGTAAGAAGGCTCTTTCTGCTGCTGAGCAGGCCGAGTATGACAGGAGGGTACGTAAACGACTGCCTGTCGTAGCCAAAAACTCAAAAAAGACCAAGCTGATGGGAGACGCGATACGATCAGCGCATGCTGCATCTCCTGAAAATAGAGAGGGTATTACGCTTCCCACCGCTCCCCCAAGTCTTGAAGCAACCATCGGTGAGCAGGAAGAGGATATCTTAGGCTCCACGTCAGAAATGGTCAGGACATTCTTATCTGAAGCCCCGCATACCTCTACTCGCACTGACTATGCGAACTGTTTCGTTTATCCGACTGCCCCACCCCCAAGCTCTGAGACACTGAGGGAGCTCATCGAACAATTGGAACGCTGGATGCAAAGGACCATTGACGTTGTCAGTCTCGGGGACGTAAGTTACAAGGTTTTTGAACCTCATTTGCTGGAATGCTTGACTAAAATCAAGCATCAGGGTGATAAAATATGGACCGAGAACTGTCGTGAGAGCCTCATCATCTTGGAATATGAGCTGGAGTTCCTCTCCATGCTGCAACGTGACGACATAGGCCCAGAAGTGGATCGGGCTTTTTCTGAGGCCAAGGCTTTGAAGGCGCAACAGCAAGAGGTTCTTCAGAAGGGTTTATCCGAAACAGAACCTCGTCTCGCTCATCTGCGTGATGAACATGCCCAAGTACAGAGAGACATGGGCAACCTTGCTGTGAGTCTCCGGGATACTGCAGCAGAGCTTGCTCGAGCTGGTGTTGAAGTCCCTCAGATAAACGCTCAGCTAGCTGATGGGGTGGAGATTTTAAGAGGATTTGCTGGTTATTGTGATGGACTCTTCAAATGCTATTGCGACGAGATTGTCGCTGCCGATAAACTTCGGCGAGAACTTGCAGAAGCAACGCCTAGTGAAGAGGAACTCAAGAGCAAGATAACTGAAGATATCAGAAAGGCTCGCCAGGAAAATATATCAGCGCTGAAATCTAAACTCAAGTCTTTCAGATTGATGAGCCCCGATGTTTAGGGTTTGCGCTATTTTTGGTGGAGGGATAAATTTGTATCATTTTCCTTTCAATTGTTTTCACTTTTGTATTCAGATTAACAATATTGAATGGAAATGATATCATTTTGGTTTTCATTATCTCTTTTGTTGAAGCATGATTCAAGACAATGAAAAACGTAGTGTCAACTCAATATGAAAACGAAATTCTCTTTATTATCATTTATAAAACAATTCTAGAAAATTTTAATCGTCAGAGGTGTGGTGTTAACTTGACGAGATACAAAATAGAGTTACACTATAAATAGGCAACCCCCAGCCTGATCTAACTGGGGATTAGGGGGCTACATGATTCACGGGAAATATCTCTTTAGGAATTTCCCATTGATTGGCATCATGAGCCTGTCTCCTTGTTGATTGATAAGACGATATGCTCCGTTCGAATAAACTGAGTCTATTACGAAGGGCCCTTCCCATTTAGGATTGAACTTCCCTTTGGTTTTGTGTGTCATCACCATGGGTCGTCTGTTGGCCAAGACCAAATCGCCTTTCTTGAAAGTTCGTTCCTTAACCTTTTTATTATAGGCTTTGGAAATCCGAGCTTGATATAGTTCGATCTGCTGCTTAGCTTGAAGTCGCTTGTCGTCTAGGGTTTCAAGTTCTTGCAGGCGCCGTTGATGCTTTTCTTCTTCTGTTAGCCCCGTCGTGATAGCGACTCTCAGAGAAGGAATCTGAATCTCTAGTGGTAATACGGCTTCACAGCCATATACCAGCGAGAATGGTGTAGCTCTTGTAGGGGTCCTTACCGTTGTGCGGTAAGCCCACAAACATTCGCCGAGTCTTTCATCCCAATCGCGTCTACTCTTGGAGACAAATTTCTTGAGAAGTTTCACAATGGTTTTGTTGAAGGCTTCTGCAAGACCATTCGCCGGCGGATAATATGCCGTAGATGCAACGCTCTGGATTCTGAACTTGTCACAAAACCTCTGGAACCCAAAACTGACGAATTGTGTCCCGTTGTCATGAACTATCCGCCTCGGGACTCCAAAACGGTAGACAACATGGTGTTTGATGAATTTGATTACGTTGGAAGTTTTGACTTCTTTCAACGGGATTGCCTCTGCCCACTTGGAGAAATAATCGGTCACAGCCAGGATGAACCGATGTCCTTTAGAAGTCGGAGGAGAAATTGGACCTACGATATCCATGCCCCATTCTTCAAATGGCCATGATGCAAATGTGGGATGTAAGTTCCCAGGTGCTTGGTGGATGAAATCCCCATGAATTTGGCACGCGTGACAACGTTTAGCGTAGTCAACCGCGTCTGAGAACATCTTTGGCCAGTAATAGCCAATTCGTCGGAGGCGATCCCCTAATTTAGCTCCGGGCTGATGAGCTCCGCACATCCCTTCATGAGCTTCCTTGAGGGCCTCTTTTGCTTCTTTTTGAGAAAGACATCGGAGCAAAATACCGTCATGGGATTTACGATACAGAGTCTGAGTGACTGTATTGTAATAGAATCGGAGGGCCTTTCGTTTGATGCCGGCCGCTTCCTTGGGGTTGTCAGGCAAGATTCCGTATAAGACATAGTCAACATATGGAAATCGCCAATCTCTAGACTCGAATTCTATAGAGGTCGTACAGACTTCCTCCGTCATTGTCTTGTCTGAGCTTTCCTCCTTAGGAATCTTGGAGGAGTATAGTTCACGTCCTGAGACTGGGATTGTCGTTTCGGTTCCTGGTGGTAATGCCAACGAGGTCGCTAATGAAGCCAAAGCATCTGCGTAAGCGTTCTGGGCTCGTGGAATGTATTCGATAAAGAATCCCTCGAACTGCTTAGCTTGCTTCAGCACTGTGAAGTAGTATGGGATTAAGTCCTCATGACGTACTTCGTATTCCCCTCGGACTTGATTTACAATGAGCTGAGAATCACCATAAGCCTCAAGGCGCCGAATATTGAGTTCTTCGGCAAGTCGCATCCCTAGTAGCAACGCGTTATACTCAGCTACATTGTTGGTACACGGTTCGATTAAGGAAAATCCTCTTGGGATTACGTGACCGTTAGGCGATACGAGCACCACTCCTACTCCCGCAGTAATCGCTCCGTGAGGGTTTGCTCTAGACGCGCCGTCAAAGAATAGTTTCCATACTTGTGTAGATTCTTGAGCAACACAAGCTTCGGCGATTTCGTCGGGCAACTCTTCATACAACTTAGATGTCCCTGGCACCGGGTGATCGGCCAAGAAATCTGCCAATGCTTGACCCTTGACTGCCTTTTGGGGCATAAATTGCATGTCGTATTGTGACAAAAGAATGGCCCATTTTGCAAGCCGACAATTCAAAGACGATGGTTTCGTCATCAGGACTCTCAAAGGATTCACCTTCGAGATGACATGAATTGTCTGTCCAACTAGGTAATGTCGCATCTTTTGAACCGCGAATACCAAAGCGAGACATTCTTTCTCGACCGGGTTGTACCGATGTTCGGCTCCCATCATGGTCCTGATTAAATAGTAGATGGCTTGCTCATGACCTTGATCATCGTTCTGGGCCAGCAGCGCTCCTAGCGAATGATCCATAGCCCTTACATATAACAGGAATGGTTTTCCTGATATAGGGGCCACGAGAACGGGTGGCTGGGTGAGATATTTCTTGATCTCTTCAAATGATTTTTGACATTCCCCATCCCACACAAAGGACACTCCCTTCTTCATGAGCTTCGAGAAAGGTTGGCAGCACCCCGAAAGATTAGATATGAACCTACGGATGTAGGCTAGTCTGCCTTGCAAACCTCGGAGTTCTTTGAGGTTCTTCGGCGGTGGCATGTCTTGGATGGCACGTACTTTCTCTGGATCAAGAGAAATTCCCTTGGATGTGATAATAAATCCCAGGAATTTTCCACTTGATACTCCGAGAAATGATTTTGTTGGATTCATCTTCAGCTGATGTGTTCGCATGATTTCAAACATCATTTTCAGGTCTGTAAGATGATCCCCTTTATGTTGGCTTTTCACTGCGATGTCGTCAATGTAGCATTCGATCTTCTTACGCAGATGTTCGTGGAAGATAGTGTTCATTGCACGTTGATAGGTTGCACCTGCATTTTTCAGGCCGAAGGGCATCACTGTGTAGCAATACACCCCCAGCGGTGTTCTGAATGCAGTATGCTTCTCGTCGTCCGGGTGCATCTTGATTTGATTGTACCCGGAGAATCCGTCCATGAAAGACATTCTTTCGTATCCACAGGTATTATCGATCATGACATCCGTGATAGGAAGTGGAAACTCGTCTTTTGGACAGGCTGCGTTAAGGTCGCGGAAGTCGATGCATATACGGACTTTACCATTTTTCTTGGGAACTGGAACAATGTTAGCTACCCAGTCTGGGTGTTGTTCTTCCCTGACAAAACCCGAGTCTATAAGCTTTTTCACTTCAGACTCGATTGATTCCATAATTTCCGGACGAAATCTACGTTGTTGTTGTTTAACGGGTTTGGCATCCGGATCAATGTTGAGACGGTGCACGGCAACCTTCGGGTCAAGGCCAGGCATGTCTTCATAATTCCAAGCAAAGACATCTATATATTCTCGGATGAGAGATCTAAGATCTTCTTTCTCGGATGATGATAAATCCTCAGCTATGAAAATGGGTTTAGGGTCCTGTGCGTCTCCTATATTAACCTGGACCACTTTATCTTCAGTGGGTGGTTCGCGTTGTTCGAATCGCATATCCCACAAAATGTTAAGACGTTTGATCCAGGGGTCATTGATCGATTCCATTAACCCTTCATCGTCCCCTGCATTTTCATCCGGGTGATTGATTGAAACCATATTCACGGTCAGATTTCTAAAGAGAGGTCCGACACTGACATCAGACTCATATGCAGATGTTCCGGATGAACGGTCCTGACGCAAATAATTACTTATTTCATTTTCTGAGACAGCGGGAGGTGTGACAAATCCTAAACCCCTTCTAGTCTTTTGATAGTAATCTGGGGGTTTCCCTTCGGGGGTTAGGGACATTCGGATTGGTGTTCGCCTTCCTTTCCCGAAATTTAGACCCTGCTTTTTGTCAAAGTCATAACCCATTTGTTTCATCAACCGGAGGGAATTAGGTTCGTGATAATGGAATTGAGGAACTCCATCATCTTCCTCCGAACTTCCTCGTTTGAGTTGTATCGGTTTGACTTTTCCGAAACAGATCGGCTTCCGCCCTTTCCTTTTGGATGGGACTTTGAAGAAGGCCTTCTGTGCATCCTCTATTTCTTCCTCTGAAACGAGGGATGACTCGATCGGCAATGTGAGTGATGCCGTGCACAGTACGTGCCATGGGTTGGTACCTGCACTAGAATTATTCTCTATTTGTTTATTGTTAAGAGAGACATCAGACAAGTACGCTAAAATGAAATCTTCATTAATGCACCACTCGCCCCCACTCGGTACATCATTATTACTCTCACCCTGACCCATTACATCAAAGTTTAATTCCCAAGGACAGTCTTCGTCAGGATCTGGCTCGATGTCAGCTTCGTTACCGCTATCTACATCTCCTTTCTCCTGGGACTCCAGATAGAAGACGGAGTCGGTGTGGAAGTTTTCTACTCCTCGGAAGGGGTATTTTTCTGCGATTAGGGTTCGAACTTCGCCCTCGTCATTGGCGTACTTCATAACCTGGTGCAGAGTGGATGGGACAATGCGGTTGGCATGTATCCATGGTCGTCCTAGCAAAAGATTGTAAGACGTGTCCGCATCTATAATGTAGCATGCTACCTCAGACTTGAGATCTCCGATCTGG
Organism: Asparagus kiusianus; assembly: GCA_022839385.1. Taxonomy (NCBI): domain Eukaryota; kingdom Viridiplantae; phylum Streptophyta; class Magnoliopsida; order Asparagales; family Asparagaceae; genus Asparagus; species Asparagus kiusianus. The sequence goes on from BQKN01045636.1 coordinate 9,399, forward strand.
CACCTGAGCTTAATCTTCCCCAGGGGTCGGGTACTGTTTGCATTGAACCCGAAGATAGTAGTCTGGGTAGTGTGCAGTCGGTGCATAGGAATCCCTAATACCTGCATGACCCTGTAGGGCATGATGCTGAGCGCTGAGCCCGGGTCAACCTGAACACGACTAATTTCCGAAGATCCAATATACCCTGTGTAGTACAGTGGTCGGTCATGTTCGTGTTTGACCTGCATGTCTTCTTGTGTGAACGATATGCATGGTAGACTTCTCGCCGCTTGCAGGCATTGCAGACAAGTTTGATCATCAGAAGCCTCGGGAATCGGAGTGACTTGCGTAATAAAGCTCTCCGTATTCTTTAAAGCTTCGATCAGAGCTTCCTTGGTAGTTTTAGATAACTTCAAGAGCTCATATAAAGTGATCCTAGCCGGTATGTTAGCCAGTTGTGCCATGACGTTGAATTGAAAGGGAGCACTTGACTCCCCGAGTTCCTGGTGAAGATTTTTGTTGAACCGGAGCTCTTTTTGTTTGCCTTTGTTGACCGGCTTCTTTGGCACAGAACCCCCAGCGTCTTGGGGCTGTTCTTCCACCTCTTGAGCATTCTGGCCATAATCCCTCAGGTAGGCTTTTCCTGACCGAGTGCCAGGATTGTCTCCTGGATATGCTGCCAGGACAATCCTCTCCTCTTCTGAATCAGTAAGAGGTTTAAGGTGATCATCGTTTTCGGCAACGGAGGGGCTAATCATGTTGAAAGATTTAGCCTTGCCTCCCTTCTTTCTGGACGAGATGCTCGTCCACTGTTGATCTTCAAGCAAATCAGGGTGGACCCACATGATTTCCCCTTTTGGGGTGGTGAGGGGTACCAACCCCCTGTCCTTCTGACTATGCAAGTCAGCATTCTTTAAGTGCATTTCTCCCTTGCGGATGGGTACAACACCGTTCGCGGTTACCACCGGGGGAAAGTCACCAAATTGGACCGCTATCATATTAGTAGATACGGTCTTCTGCTCTGGTTTCAAGGTGAGCACATTAGCGTTTACCAAATTCTGCAAGATGTCTTTGAAGACATAGCATTTCTTGGTAGGATGCCCAAGGAATCTGTGATAACGGCAATAGTTGGGATCATCAACTTTCCCCGCTTCATCTGGTTTTCTGATTTCAGGCAACTGGAGTTTATTGTTCTTTCGAAGCAATTGGAATAAGGTATCCACATGCTCCTCTTTGAACGAATATTGTTTGGGCGCTCTTTGTTGATTTGGCGCTTTGCCTTGCTTGGTAGGTGGTGGCACTCGCGTGTAGTCGGCTGCTAGAGTCTCTTTTCCCTTAGACCGCTGGGTATTTTGCTGATTGCGTTGTTGCTGCGGCTTGGGTTGTGGCTCTTCTTCAGCTTTGACTCGCGCCACTATCTCTTCTGCTTGTTCTCCTTGCGAAACTAATTGTCTCCATGAGCGACACTCTGCTACTCCCATCTGAGCGAGGAGTTGGGTCTGCAGGTTGTGCCTGCACGTTTCAACCAGAGTTGATTGAGTCATACCTGAGGGGCATCGCAATGCCATGCTGCGGAACCTCTCTACGTACGCCTTGATTGACTCTCCTTTCCTTTGCTTAGTGGCAAGAAGAGTTGGGACGGAGACTTCTGTATCGTCCTCAAAGAATCTGGCCAAGAATAGCCTTTCCAGATATATCCATTTTTGGATAGATCCAGCAGGCAACTTCATGAACCATTCGAAAGCGACACCCTTAAGGGTACCGATGAATAACCTGGTCAGGATAGCATCATTCGCTACTACGTCTCCAGTTTGGGATTTGAAGTAGTAGATGTGTTGATTCGGCGATCCTGTACCATCGAAAGGTTGTAAGGTAGGGGCCTTAAATTTTGGTGGGTAGGGAGCTGTATCCCACTCAGCAGGGTATGGCCGTACTACTCCCTCTTCGCGAAGCTCGCTCCTGTTGGCGATTGCGTTGAGGCGAGCCTCCAGTTCGTCCACCTTGGTGGATTGAGGATGCAGTTCCTTTTCTATCTCCCTCTCACCTTCGGAAGAAGATCCCAGATTGTGAGTTTCACGGTCTGAATGTTCGTGCACTCTTTGTTTTCCCTTCGAAGTCGTTCTCCGGGAAGATTCAGGTTTGTGGCCTTTTTCAGCAAGAAGCTGGGCCAACATCTCCTTTAATTGGAGAAGTGTCTCCTGTTGCGTCTGGAGTATGACACTATGTTCGTCCACTCTTTTAGCTATGTCTTCGTGGTTCCCTGTTGTGTAAGCGGAAACCTCGCGTGCTCCAACAGAGCTTGAAGATTGAGATTCGGCTATTGCCGAATGTTCCTCACTTGTTGTAATGCCCTTGGCTAATTTTTGATAGTCAACCGGGCGAATAGTTCCCGTCCGAGTCCGAGTATTCTGATATACTCCTTCGAACTGGTCACAAATTTCTCGGACAGTTGGTGGATGACTCTCTTGTGACTCGTCAGAATCAGTATGCGAGGCCCTCCCTCGGCCGACCATGTTGATAGTGACCTGAGGGTATTCTGCTTCAGTTGTCTTCTTTCCGTTGTGGCGTTGTCGTTTGGCTGGCCTAACAACGTTTGTCAACCTATCGAATACTGACTGTCGAGGTGCGGATGCACAACAAGGGCATTCTGACAGGACTGCCGAGATGAGCCTCTCACATTGACACGAGTGAGCTGCTTGTGTTGTTGATTTTCCTCTCGACAATAATTCCCGTAAGTCAGGAATTTGGGAGGAAACTTTCCCCGGGCTAGGAGATGGAGATGGAACCCCCTGCCCCTGGGTGGGTGAGGTTGGTTCTTGTCGAACGTGAATTTTAAAGCCACGCTGACCTTTTTGAACCTGACGGACCCCTTGAAGATCGCGTTCTTGAGACATAACGCGAGGGTCGCGTTGAGATTTGTAAACACTAAGCCGAGGCCTGCGTTTAAATGAAGAACTTGACCTCTGAGGGTCGAGTTTTGGTTGAACGCGCCCCTGAGGGTCGCGTTTGGTTGGTGAAACAGACTCCTGAGAGTTACGCTTCGTTTGAACGCGCACCTGGGGGTCGCGTTTAATTTGTGAAACAGACTCCTGAGAGCCATGTTCAATTGGAACGTGCCCCTGAGGGGTGCGTTTAGTTTGTAAAACAGACTCCTGAGAGCCATGTTCAATTGAAACGCGTCCCTGAGGGGCGCGTTTAGTTTTGACAGCTCCCTTCTGAGGGCTGCGTTTTGTTTGAACAACGCGCCACTCAGGGTCGCGTTTGAGCTGCATCAGCCTAGGTTCGTAGTTGGGCTCATTGCCACGCAGCGAGCGTTCTTCTTTGGGAACGCTAGGCTCGGTTGGATTTTCAGTAACGCGCTGTTCGCGTTGGGTTAACAATCGGCTTTCTCGTAAGTGTGCTCGTCGTATGGATCTTCTCCGTCGGCGAGCAGCGTTCTTTTTGGCTTGTCTCAAAGCCTTAGCAGCAACATCATCGACGTTTACAGGACTCGTCTCTTCCAAAGGCCGTTTGTGGCCTGAAGCACGTTGGGTTGACGCGGAGGTAGGATTTTCCGCCTGCAGAGCCAACTTGAGTTCCTGGCCGAAGGAGAGGGCTTTCTTCGGCACTTCGACAACAGAATTGACCTTCTTGAAGGTCTTGTGTACATCGTGCTTAGCCTTGGGGCTAAGCGATCCAGAGGATAATGCTTCCTCATACTTTGCTTGATCAAACTCCACGATGAGAGTTTCTACTGTCGTTCCCATGAGGTGGACGTCGGACTGCGCCACCACTTCATCGTCGGAAAAGCTTTTCCCCAGCAGAGTCGCCATCTTTTGTATGTAGGAAAATTACAATAAAGAAGATAAAAGAAAATTTGAATTGATTCCTTTGATCTCGATTACAACTTGATTACAAAAGAGAGGAGAACGAAATTGGTTCTTCCCCTTTGTTTAAAACTGGGTTCTTCTTGGTAGCGATGGAATGCCTCCTTCGATTGCTTGCGTCGAATTTGCTCTCCGTTGATGATCCGACCGTCTCTTATCTCGTGGGAACGATGAACTTCTGTAGGAAGTTTTATACGTAACTCTTTAATGAGTTTAAGAACTCTGAACGAGTTAAAACTCTATAGATAGAGTTGTTAGAACCGAAAATTCGGTTAATGATCAAGCTGTATCTGTTGTCGAAGAATCCTCTCGGATCTGATCTCCTGAGATTGATTCAAAAATCCTATCTCCAAGGATTTCGTTGCTGCTAAATCTCCAACCTGTGCGGTTTAGATCTCTCAAATCCAACCTGTTCACTCTTCGGTTTTCAAAGAGCCAGCCTCCAACTCTCTCGAGTTTGTTGAGTTTTTATAGGGGGATAAGGGGTTGTAACTGACCCCTATATCCGCTCCTACGTGGGCGAAAATCCCTCAGAACGTGGGGAATCAGTTCTGAAACCGTTCGACTCGTGTTTGAACAAGTCAAACGCCCAATCTGGCGTTCAGAACCCAACTTCGTGTCTTAGGATTGAGACGCGAGGTTGGGTGTTAGCTGAACATTGATGAACGCGAGGGTCGCTCGCGTTTTGGCTTGTTGCCTGCTTGGTGACGCGGGGGTCGGTGTGGGTTGAACCCCTACGAACGCGAGGGTCGCTCACGTTAATTTGTGACTTGGAAACGCGGGGGTCGCCTGCACTTTCATAATTGTGACGCGGGGATGACTTCCGCGTTTTAGAAGAAGTTTGTTGACTCGTGACTTCTTCTATAAGGCGTTGCAAAGACCATTGTTCTGTAATCCTCGCTTTAGCTGTTGTAGAGTGTGAAAGTCGTCAGATTGTAACCTTCACTGTAGATTGTGAGGACTGCTGAATAGAGTTTCCATCAGTTGTCGGAAGTGTCATCGAATTGTAACTCTTCTCGATCTACGTGAAAAGGCCTCCATTCGCAGTTTCTTCGTTTATCGACCCGAAAACTATTTGATTGTAGCTTTCGTTGTAGGAGCTTAGACGGGAATCAACATCCATGGTGTCTTTTAGACGAATATTTGCCCACAACTCTCTACCAAGCAACTCACTAACCAAGCTCAACCTTTTATTTCTAAAATCATTACACTGCTCATCAGCATCTCTATTAGTCATGCTGTTGTCGCAGCCATCAAGATCAATCATCTCAGAAATGAGGTTGTGTTTGCGGTGATTTGAAAGTCATTTGATGGTGACCTCTATCGTAGGGGTTTGTTTTAATCAGCTATCCACTGTGATTTTTAGACAGCCTACATGTGCAAGCTCAAGAAGAGCTTATATGGTTTGAAACAGGCCCCGAGACAGTGGTATAAGAAGTTTGATAACTTCATGCAGAACAATGGCTACAGAAGATGCAATTCAGATCATTGCTGTTATTTCAAAAGGTTCGAGTCCAGCTTCATTATTTTGTTATTATATGTTGATGACATGTTGGTAGCAGGACCGTGTTTAGAGGAGATAAACAGTTTGAAGAGGCAGCTAGCAAAAGAGTTTGCAATGAAGGATCTGGGTGCAGCGAAGCAGATTCTAGGGATGCGAATCAGTAGAGATGAAGCTGAAGGGACATTGAGATTGAGCCAAGCTGAATACATTAAGAAGGTGTAGGCGTATAAAATTACCTACGGGTCCCTTAGCACAGCTCGACGACGTCAATTCGACAAATGGACCATCGGGCGACGTATCCAAACAAGACCGTTAGCTTGCTAACGCCGAAGCCAAGCCATACGCAACGGAGCAGGTTAACGAGGCGACGAAGCCAACAAATCGCACCCAAGCATTGGAACGCATCCACTCGCACGCGGAATCAAACCAACGTTTCGGGGAATCATCGAGTCATCTAAACAAGAGCGAACTCGGTGATATAACGATCGAATCAAGATCAATTCCGGACTCGAACTCAGAAGCGGATTAACTGCCATATTTGGAATCAAGTCAACAAATCGATTCCAGATCAAGTCAACCACAAACCGAATCAAGTCCGAACAACGGAGAACCGGAAACACCGGAAAACGGCAAAACGGACAACACCCGGGAACTCGGCCA
>BQKN01045642.1:0-24114 GCA_022839385.1 Asparagus kiusianus
ATGGTTCGTACGTCGAATCGACGTCGTCGAGCTGTGCTAAGGGACCCATAGGCAATTTTATACGCCTACAGATACCCCCTCCAAAGTATTTCAGCCTCGTTCTTTTATAGAAGAGTCTGGAATACTTTGGATGTGATTGTCCCAACCTTCAGTCGGTGTAACGGGACTTTGGAATGGCTTCTGTTCTGGATTCCTTCAATTCCTTCAGGCTATTCGGTGCTTTGTCGAACGTCTGTAAGGGTTTCGGTGCTGCATTTATTGTCTGACCGTTGTTGGAATTTTGAACTTGAAGTCGATTCTTGATTTCTTGACTTTTTAGCTCGAGTTGGTTGTTTCAACATAGAACTGATCATCGATTGACGGCATTGAGTCCTTGTTTACAACGCGTTGTCCGGCGTTTAAACTTCATTGCGACGCGTTGTCCGGCGTCCAGGCTTCATTGTGACGTATTGTTCGACATCTGACACAGTTTATACTCGTATGTCTGCTAGAGTATACACAGTTTAAGCTCTTAAGGTATTGGAGCATGGCAGATACTTGAGTCACGAGACCAATTTGTAAAATTGATGCGTCAATGACTCGTACTTATAGAATTTTTGGCAAATTCTTAGCCATCAACGGATTTGATAAGCCTTTACCGACGACCGTTTGAGTCGGGCTAGCATGCGGATTGTTTAAGTCCGTTCCGCATGTGACGTTAAGCTAAAAGAGTTAACCCTTTTAGTGCTACGATATTGAATACGTAGACTTCGTCTTTCTCCTGTGAAAAGACTAAACAGCAACGTGTATGAGACGTTGACTTAGGATTTTTGGCAAATCCTCAGCCTTCAACGGATTTGACATGCTCTTACCGATTACCGTTTGAATCGGGCTTACATGCGGATTGTTTAAATCCGTTCCGCATGTGACGTTGTGCTAAAGGAATGAACTCCTTTAGACTTTGTGCTATGATGTTAAATACATAGACTTTACCACTTGTTACAGGAATAGGCTACCCGGCGACGCGTGTGAGGCGCTAACTTTAGGGTTTTTGGCTAACCCCCAGCCTTAAACGGATTTGATTAGCCTTTACCGACTACCGTTTGAGTCGGGCTAGCATGCGGATTGTTTAAATCCGTTCGCATGTAACGTTGTGCTCAGAGATTGAATTCTCTGAGACTTTGTGCTATGATGTCGAATACATAGACTTCGCCATTGTTATGGGAATAAGCTACCCAGCAACGTGTATTAGACGTTGACTTATCCCTACTTAGGCTTCGGGATAAAAGTACCCCAGAATCAAACTCTGGTGTCTTTTTCAATCGGAAAAAGACTAAACCGACGACGCGTGTTAGGCATCGGCATATCCTTTCTTAGGATTCAGGATGAAATTCCCCATGCGTGTGAGGCATGGATTTCGGTGTTATTAATAACAACCTGCCGTAATGTTGAATATGCGGACGGGTGTTCTTTTTAACGGTTAAGAACTAACCGGCGGCACGTGTTAGGCGCAGACTTATCCTTTATTAGGTTTCAGGATAAAATACCCCAGAATCGAACTCTAGTGTCTTCTTCTGCGGAGAAAGACTAAACCGGCAGCGCGTGTTAGGCGCAGACTTATCCCTGCTTAGGATTCGGGATAAGCTTCCTAGAATGAATCCAAAATTCTTGGAAAATGATTGGTGTGGGAAGGAAGAATTTTATATTCTATTCCCTAAACAAAGAAAGGAGACTTGAGGTGGGATCTCCACCCCCAGAATCCGAAAAGGTGAAACTAAGAGTGGGATCTCCACTCCGAGAATCGAAAAGATTCGGATAACCCTAACTGTCAGAAGGTTTGATTACCGAACAAAAGATGAATTCCTCGTTTATCGAGAGTGAATTGTGGTTCTGGTCCTAACTGTAAGAAGGTTTGACCAAGCGAGAGTTTGAGATGACCCTAACTGTAGGAAGGTTTGATCACTCGATTTGAAAGTGGACCTCTCGTTCATTGGAGGAATCGAGAGGGGATTTTGGTTTTGGTCCTAACTGTAGGAAGGTTTGACCAAATGGGGGATTTCAGACGATCCTAACTGTAGGAAGGTTTGATCGCTCGATTTGAAAGTGGACCTCTCGTTCATTGAAGGAATCGAAAGGGGATTTTGGTTTTGGTCCTAACTGTAGGAAGGTTTGACCAAATGGGGGATTTTAGACGATCCTAACTATAGGAAGGTTTGATCGCTCGATTTGAAAGTAGACCTCTCGTTCATTGAAGGAATCGAGAGGGGGTTTTGGTTTTGGTCCTAACTGTAGGAAGGTTTGACCAAACGAAAAGTGAGAGTGAGAGTACAAATCACTGTAGGAATGTTGATTCGTACAAATCACTCAAAGGGGGTCCCTGATGTTAAGTGATAAGGACTTAACACAAAGGGTTTTGACAATTGGTCAATGATTGATAGACCAAAATTCTTTCGGTGTTATTAATCAAGTGTTCGGAAATTAGGAGTTTAGTGTTTATCACTTTATTCATCATGACCGGGTTATCCCTAAGAATATTACATTTAACATTCTTCCGGGAACTTCCCGTTACATGAATTATCCACCCCTAGCTTTCTTTGCAAAACTGGGTGTATCATTGCATCAGCTGTACAATCGGGTTATCCTTAAGAATACCACGCATGGCACTCTCCAGGAACTTCCCGTGGAAGAAAGGAAATAGTTTAGACTCATATACCTATTGGAGTATCAGGGAGCAGTTTAACCTCTTATACCGGTCGGAGGATTGAGAAGCAGTTTATACTCGTATACTCTTTGGAGTTTCAGGAAGCAGTTTATACTCTTATACCGGTCGGAGTTGCAGGAAGCAGTTTATACTCTTATACCGGTCGGAGTTGTGCCGTTTTTTTAACTGGCTCACTCTAGCGTTATGACGCCGGCTTCAACCAAGGTTTGGATGCTATTCTTGAGTGTAAAGCACGCCTTGGTTGGGTGAAGGATCCTCCGGTGGTATGCGCAGTACTTCGGATCCGCAATGTCGTCAGCTTCCTCCTGATTCGTGATCGGTGGGAGCTTGATCTTGTTATTTTTAAGGAGCGATTCGAAGATGGCTGGAACATCTTCGTCTTTGAAGGAGTACTCTTTTTGAGGCCTCTGATCCGAAGTCTTCTGCTGTCTCCGGGACTGCTGTTGTGACGTTTGATTTGCATCAATAGCTGCTGCAGGTGTTTTACCCTTACCACGGGAGGCAAAGTTCGAGTTTGGAGGATTAGTTGTTGATTGACTTCTCTCGGCCTTCTTCCTTCGGAGGAATCGTTCGGCTTGCTCCCCTCGAACCTTCAAATCTTTCCAAGTGTTGGACGGTGCTGTTCCCATTGCTTCCAGCACGTCCAATAAAAGATTGTTGTGGCAAGTCTGAAGAATGAACTCTTCAGTGATCGGGTCCCGGCAATTCAACGCTTTGTTCCGGAACCTCTTGACGAAGGTTTCGACCGGTTCCCCGTCCTTTTGTTTCTCGTCGAGCAACGTTCCGATGGATATCTCGGTGTCATCGTCGAAGAAGTTAGCTAGGAATTTTGTCTCCATGTCATCCCAGCTACGCACGCTACCTGGCTTGAGGCAGCGGTACCAATCGAAGGCGGCTCCACGAAGAGTGCCAACGAATGACCGCACCATTAGAGGCTCATTGCCGGAGATAACACCCAGGTGCGATTTGAAATAAATCAAATGCTGAGTGGGGGAACCTTTCCCATCGAACGGCGTGAAGTTGATTAGACTAAACTTCGCCGGATAGGGGATTGACTCCCACTCCCTTGGGTATGGACAAGGAATGCCCGTTTTCTTCACTTCTTGAGCGGACATCAAGGTATTGATTTTGCTCTCGAGGCTTTTAATCTTCAAGTTTTCACTTGCATCTTCGTTGGCATCCTCATTACCACCCCCTGCATTGATGGGGGAATTATTGGCATTGCGAGCTTCATCCGTATCCGTGTTCTCCACTTCATGAACAACCTGATTACGGTGGCTTGGTTCGCCTTGCTGGTTCCTCAATGCCTGGAGTTGTTGGTCATGCATCTCTTTCATAGTCTGCATGGCCATCTGCATCTCGAGCCTGAAGCTCTCCTGTTGTTTGGCCATGGCTTCTTCGAGCATCTTGGCCACTTGTTCCGCGCTTATCATGAATGACTCGCGGAGTTCTCCTTCGCTGGATACAGTGTTGTCAGATGCAACCGCAGAGCAAGCATCCGATTCCTCATCATCTGAAGGTAATCTTGTCCGAACCCTGCCATACGTCCTTCGTGAGATGGCTCCGGACTGTAAACGGGTTAGATGCCGAGATGCATTCAGAATCGACTCGAGATCATCCTGTGCCAATGTCCCCTTGTTGGTCATATTAGCGGTGACCCTCGGGAATTCTCCGTCTTCAACCACCGCTCTCCTTCGTCGGAAACGCCTAGGCCTTGGCTTTGGCGTCTCAGTGCTGAGCCTTTCGAACACCGAAACCCTTTCGGGGACCGTCTTAGTGCAATTACACTGAGACAATACCGCCCGAATGAGTTTGGAACAGGGGCACTGAGTCTCGAGCCTACGAGGACTTCTCTTTCTGGCTCTGTTCGTACCCCCAGCACGATAGTACAGCTCGTCCGTATGAAAGTCGGAGCAACCTATCGCGTGTTGGCACGATTTCCCAGGTATAACGTTATCGTCATCGGACGACAACGTTTCCTTCTGGGGGCGAATTGCCTTCTTTGGGCTTTCAAAGGTTACGCGTCTCGAAACGCGCCTTTGTGGGCGTGAATCTTCGACGAGCTTCTGGACTTCGATGCGCAAATTGGCACGCGTAGTAGCCTTGAACTCCTTGTCATGCTGAGAGTGATAGCGACCCCCAGCATGTTGAGTCGTTCGGGGCTCTCTCATCGGGCCCAAACGATCTTGAATTAGAGCTTTTCCTCTTTCATCGGGGATTGGACCGAGGCGTTCCAAAATTGACCTCCTTCTTCGGGATGGTTCCGCAGGATCTCCCGGAGTAATTATAGGGATCATCGGCGATTTGAGTTGGCTCGCCGGAGATTGAACCTGCTTCGAAGGCTGTAACGATTGTGCCTTAACCTGAATCGCCATTTCAGATTTCGGCCTCCATACTTGGCGGGTTGGGGGCGGTTTCTTTGCCACCTCCTTCTGCAGCCTTCTACGGGCTTCTTCAATTTGAGCCCGTGCCTGCGCTGATAGTGCGCGGCGCTTGCGAATGCGCTCCTCCAGCGTTGATCGGTTCCGTTTGACGCGGATCCATTCGTCCGTCGGCGGCTTGGAGGAATTACCATTCATCGGTCGTTGAGGCCGTTTACCTCTTCTGTTCTTCAGATCCGCCTTGTAGCGAACTCCGTCAACAGATTCCATGGCCTTTGCGAATTGTTTCGCAAGGTGTTGTCGTTGCCTTTGGCGGGCTCTCTTCGAGAGAGTCACTACGCCCCCTGCGGCAGAAGGGTTGGCCAGAGTAGATCCGACCTGGTTGGAAATTGGAGGGATCTCACCCAATGCAGCTTCGGCATCCAGCAGGGTGAGATCTTCGTTGGTAGTTTCAACTTCTTCGTACCAACGAACTTTTCTCCTGGAGGAGAACTTCTTGGACTTGCGGGGGGAGGTTGATCCGGACGAGGACATGTACTCCTCGAACTTCTGCTGGTCGAACTCGTACTCGACCTCCTCCACGACCGGGATCAAGATCCGCGGCTGCGACGCTCCGATCTCGGCAGCGAGATCGGTGGCTCCCACTGTGGTCGCCAGATTGTTCGCGGGAAAATCTGTTGCTTTCTTCATTGTTGATATCATTGTACACTTTAATAATCGTTTATCGAGTTACAAAGATCCGGTCTTTTTATAAGAGCCGGTCTTTTTATAAGAGCCGGTTACAATGAAAATCAAAATACAAATAAAGAAAAATTACAACTTGTTTCCTTCTTTGTCGAACGAATCACGAGCTCCTGTTTTGCGGTCACTCGCTTTGGTGGGTTCTTTGCCTGCGCCGGGGTTATTTGCCGTGGACCACCGCTAGATCCAGATCCGGGCAGATCTACGCAGTATAACGGGTATTATTCCACCAAGGGAGATAATAGCCGGAGGGATTGTTTCACCAAGGAAACAACCGCTCAATCTCGGGATCTAAGAACCAAGCTTAGATCCGGAGTATAGCAACGTAGATCTCCCGATCCGGTCCTCTCGAACTCCTGCCTTATTTGGCATTATCGATCGCTAAGCACCAGATCTGGATGAACAAGTCTTCGAAGTCTTAAAGTTTGGATCTTGTTTAGATCTGAGATTTCAATCCTGCAGGGCTTCGCCTCCTCCAAAATCCAACCCTTGAATCAAATGAGCACAAGGCCTATTTATAGGCACTCAGAACTGTGCATTTGCACAGTTCTGTGCCTAGCCACCCTGGGGTGGCTCGGCCACCGAGCCACCTCAGGGTGGCTCGGCTTGGGCCGAGCCACCTTGGGGTGGCTCGGTTTCGGTCGAGTTTCCCGGGTGTTGTCCGTTTCGTCCGTCGTTCGGGTTCCGTCGTTCGGGTTCCGATTCGTTGTTGATTTGGACTTTGATTCGGTTGTGTGGTTGACTTGTTCGGATTTGATTTGTTGATCCGATTCCTGATTAGGCAGTAAACCCACTTTTGAGTTCGAATCCGAAGCTTGATTTCGATTCGATCACGATTCGTCCGAGTCTGCATTTGTTTAGATGACTCGTTGACTCCTCGAACCGTTGGCTTCATTCCGCGTGCTAAATGGATTGTTGGCGTGCGGTTCGTTGGCCTCGTTAGTCCACTTCGTCGCATATCGCTTGGCTTCGGCGTTGTGGGATAATAGTCGTGCCTGGATATGTCGCCCGATGGTTCGTACGTCGAATCGACGTCGTCGAGCTGTGCTAAGGGACCCATAGGTAATTTTATACGCCTACAATGAGCTATAGATCCCCACTTCCTGAGATGACTCAAATTAAGTTTCCTCCCATTCCATAATTCATAAGGTGTAGATACAACTGATTTGGTAGGAATTCTATTTAAAATATAGTTTATAGTTAATAATGCTTCTCCTTAAAAGTTTTTAGAGAGACCAGAATAAGACAACATACATCTAACTACATTCAACAATGTTCTGTTCTTTCTTTCAGCAACACCATTCTGTTGTGGTGTATACGATATTGTTGTATGTCTTTTAATTCCATGCTGAATACAATAACTTTTAAATTCTTTAGAGTTATATTCCCCACCTCTATCAGTTCTCAAAATTTTGATTTTCATTCCAAGTTGGTTTTCAACTTCTGTCTTATATCTCTCAAAGCAGTCAAGAGCTTCTAATTTTCTAGATATAAGATAGACGTGTGCAAACTTGGAATAATCATCTATAAAAGTAATAAAATATTCTTTATTACTATGAGTTTTGATACTTAGGGGACCACAAATATCCGAGTGGATCAACCCTAAAAGTTCATTGGTTCTTTGTCCGCTAATAAAAGGATTTCTAGTCATTTTACCAGTTAAACAATATTCACATGGTGGCAATTAAACATTAGATAGTGCAGAAAGCAAGTTCATTCTGATAATTTCTTTTGTTTTTTAAATACTAGCATGTTCTAGTCTAGAATGCCACAATTTAGACTCAGAAATATAACAGGATAAGTAGTTTAAATTCAAAATTTTATTATCAGAATTATTACAAACTACTGGAAGAATGCATAATTCATGCTCGGGCACATATTTTCCCATAGCATACACTTTATTATTCTTGCCTATAGAAACCCTGTTATTTTAGAACCTAACTTCCAGTCCTTTCTTCATCAAGCTGGGAATAAAGATTAGATTGTGCCGTATTCCTGGCGCATAGAACACATCTTTGAGGACAAGAATATTATCCCCAAGATCCAACCTATACGAACCAATACCTTCTACATTGAGATAAGTATTATTTCCTATATAGATTCTTTGTTCTCCTTTCTTTAGCTTGGTGAATTCTATGACTTCATTCTTGTCCTTTGCAATATGCCTAGTCACATCGGAGTTGATCCACCAACCACTGATATTCGTCATCACAGCATTACATTCCGTCACACCGACGAATTCTCTTTTGCTAGTACCTCTGTGTTCTGGATGCTTATAGCCTCCCTTATTCTCATGCTTTTCACCTTGCGGGCAGTTGGGCTTGAAATGCCCGAACTTTCCACACTTGTAGCAAGCTCCGCGGGGTACTTTTTTTTCTGTTGAACTGCTGTGACTTCGGTCCTCGCGGTTGTGATTTACTAGGACCAGTGTTTTTATAGCTTCCAGTATTATGCCTCTGGCGGATATAATTCAGCTCCTGCTGCATCATATTCAGTTCTGGTTCCTTCCTACTGGCTATTAAGTCCTATTCTATCGCTAGGTGTATAGGATGATTAGTGACAGACTTAATGGTAGGATTCATTCTTAATGTGGTGACAGCCACAACAAGTGAAGGGGGAACACTATTTAAAATGGTTTCCACTTGCATTCTTTCCGGGATTTCGATCCCAGTAGTGGATAAGTCCTTAGTCATGACAATCATTTTATTTATATGCTCTACGACATTGTCTCCATCTTGCATACGATAAGAATTATACTTATGCAAAAAGAGTTAGATGTTAACTTCAGAAGTAGTATCGTATTTTTTTTATTGCATTCCACGTATCCATGGAAGTCTTATAAGTTTTAAAAACTTTGATTAAGTTATCTTCCATGAACATTGTAGGCGTTAAAAATTACCCATAGGTCCTCAAACACAGTTCAAGACAAGGAGAAGACGATAAACGTTATTATCCAAGTCGAGGGAATTTATCCAACATCAGTAAGTGTATGAAATGGATCAATAGAATGCACAAGTCAACGAAGCGATGAAGCGTACGCAAAACAAGGGAACTGGAAGAATCACGAATTGCCAAAATATCAAAAAAGTGAACGAAACACCACTCGGAGGTCCGTGTAGGTGCGAGTCACCAATTGGTGGCTTGCACAGTCCCGAGTCACCAAATGGTGGCTCGCACCCATGCGAGCCACCAAATGGTGACTCGCACAGTCCAAAGCCACCAGGACTCTTACTGAGTACAAAACCTCCCCAAACACGGATTTCGATAATTTTTAAGGATTTTTTCGTCCCAGGACCTCCCTAATTGTTTTAAGGTTATCCCTAGATACGTTTAAGTGGTTATTAACTACAGCTAACGTTTAAACACCAATTCTTATTCAAAAGGACCTCTCCAAAGGCCTGTAAATAGAAGCCTAGGGTCTTCTTTCAAGAGGATCTGAAATTGAGAAGGCGAGGTGCTGTCAGATTATTTAGTTAACCACGAATTTAGAGGAGAATCATCAGGTCTTGGCGAACACTTTCATAAAGAAAGCCCTTCGAAAGGTTTGTGATTCTTTTCCCTTCTTTCCTCCGGATTAAACTTGGTTTTAATCTCGAGAAGAGCCATAATCTCGCTTGGTCGTGATTGTCGCTTCCGCAATTGTTTCCTTCATGAAACAAGAGCGTAATTATATTGACTATCGGGTTTGGTCTGCGGTGGTCCACGGACTAACGCGTCCCCGGTACAGGCAAAGATCCCATGCAAAGCAGCGGGAGATAAACTACTGCTGCGTTTTGTTTGGTAAAGTTGTAATCTTTATTTTTCGTTGTAAGAAGATCTTATAAAAAGATCAATCTTTCTTTTAGTTTGAACTTGTAATCGATAAACGGTGTAACAGGTTTGAAAACAATGGAAAAGACAACTTTTGACACAAACAAACTGGCGACCACAGTGGGAGCCAACAGTTTTGCTATCGAAGCTATCGTGTCGCAACCACTTATCCGGATCCCGGTTGACAAAGAGGTCGAGTACGAATTCGACCAACTGAAGTTCGAGGAGTATCTGTCGTCGTCCTCCTCCAGATCCTCTGCCCCTCGCAAGCGTAGGAAGATCAAAGCCCTCGTTGCTGTGGTAGCTGCACCTTGCAACGCTCCTTCGGCCTCCAACGAAGCCGGATTTACAGATCTGGACTCCTCCTCAATCAGGAAGATAACCGCTGTAGCCGCGCCAACTTTATCGAAGAGGGCACGCCAAAGGCAGCGCCAACGACTGGCGCACCGATTTGCTAAGGCTTTGGAGCCTATTGACGGGATTGGCTATGAGACGGATCTGAAACGCAGAAGGCACCAAGTGCCCCAAGAGCAAATAAATGGCCTCTCCTCCAAACCAACAGCGAATGAGTGGATCCAAGTCAAACGGACCCGCTCAACCCTCGAGGAGCGCATTCAGAAGCGTCGCGCCTTGATTACGCACACACGAATTCTCGTGCGAGAAGCGCGGAAGCTGAAGCGAAAAGAGGTGATCAAGAAACCACCAAAGTCACGCCAAGTCTGGAAAACAACATTCGAAACAGCGTCCGGAACTGCCGAAGTATGCGAACCACCATCTGGTGGCTCGGCCAAAACCGAGCCACCAAACGGTGGCTCGGTCCAAACCGAGCCACCAAATGGTGGCTCGGCCAAGGCCGAGCCACCAATTAGTGGTTTGCGTCGGTTTGGGCCCAGTTCGGTTCGGTTCGTGTCCGGTTTGGTTCGATTCGCACCCAGTTCACCTCTCGCGGTCCCGTTTAAGCCTCCGGCAACCCATATTTCTGTCCCACACCTCCGGCAAGGCCCCGCGGTAGCATGGACTTGTCCCATTCTAAGATGAGGATGACGGATCGCTTGGGTCCTGTGCATAAGGATCGAGGCAAACTTCCGATCAAAGAACACCTGGGTCTGGTGACTGAACCCCGAGCAACCACTCGAGCTGGGGGTCACACACACCCTCGCAACAAGTCTGAGCCCGCCTATGATGGAAAAACCCTGCACTTGACAGCCTCGGACAACGAACTGAAGTCCAATAGCCCGTCAAGAGTTCGCGCTCCCAAAAGCGTAGCTCCAAATACGTGACTCTTAAGAACACCAATAAGGCAGCAAATATCCGGAAGGAAACATGTTGGTCAGACGATAACATTATACCTAAAAAGTCATGCCAACATGCGATAGGTTGCTCCGGTCATATGACCGACGAGTTGTACTATCAGGCTGGGGGTATGAATAGAGCTCGAAAGAGAAATACCTGGGAAATGGATTCTCTTTGTCCATGTACCAAACTTATCAAGGCGGTATTATCAGAGTGTAACTGCTCCAAGACCGCCTCGCAGAGGATTTCGGTATTTGAAAGACTTTCTACAGAAACGCTAAGACACAAGTCAAAACGTTTTCGTAAAAGAAAGCCGGCCGTTCAAGAACGTGAATTCTCAAGAGTCACGATTAATATGACAGACAAAGGAAATCCACGCGACGCTTCAGTACCGAACCTTTTCCACAAATATCTCAACGATTGACTCGGCTACAAACTGGGGCTATCAGGCCTAGAGATTATAGGAGAATTCAGAGAGGGCAGTCCTCAGACGATGAAGCATCAGATGCTAACTCTGCAATTGCTTCAGATGCCACTGTGTCTAGCACGGGACATACTCGAGAGTCATTCATGATCACTACTGAACAGATGGCTCAACTTCTTCAAGAAGCTTTGGTAAAGCAGAAAGAGGACTTTAAAATCGAGATGGATATGGCTGTGCAACGGGTTAAAGATTTACATGCCCAACAACTCCAACAGTTGTCAAATCAACGTGGCGAATCTAGTCGTCGAACTACCAATCAAATAGATAGCGACTCAGAAGTGGAGGAAAATATCAATGCCGATGTTCCACTTGAGGATAAAAATGCTGAAGACGTCCTTAACACTAGGGGTGGCCCCACTAACCATACCAACACTGGGGATGACACCACTATCCCTTTCCAAAATCGCCCAAAGAAAGATGCATGCGAAGACCTTAAGATGAAAGACCTCGAAAACAAAATCAATGCCTTAATTTCTGCTCAAGAGGTAAAGAAGACCGGTATTCTGTGTTCTTACCCGAGGGAGTGGGACTCAATTCCATACCCAGCAAAGTTCAACCTGATCAACTTCACACTATTCGACGGGAAGGGTTCCCCCACTCAACACTTGATTTATTTCAAGTCCCACTTGGGAGTGATCTCTGGCAACGAGCCTTTGATGGTCCGGTCATTCGTTGGCACCCTTCGCGGGCCTGCCTTCGATTGGTACCGCCGTCTCAAGCCTGGAAGTATCAATAGCTGGGACGACATGGAGAGTTCGTTCCTTAACAATTTCTTCGACGATGATACCGAAGTGTCGATCGGAACCCTTTTGGACGAAAAGCAAAAGGATGGGGTGTCAGTTGACAGCTTTGTTAAACGTTTCCATAACAAGGCAATGAATTGCCGAGATCCGGTCACGGAGGAATTCATCCTCCAAACATGCCATAATAACCTTTCCATTGACATCCTGGAAGCACTGGGGGTCGTGCCATCCAAGACTTGGAAAGAGTTGAAGGTGCACGGAGAACAGGCCGAACGTTTCCTCAAAAGGAAGAAGGCCGAGAGAAGCCAGCCGACGGCTAACCGTCCAGACTCAAGTTTTTCTTCTCATGGTAAAGAAAAGGCACCTGCAGCGGCTGTTGTCTCTAATCAGACGTCACAACAGTAGCCTCAGAAGCAGCGAAAGACTCCGGATCCGAGACTCCAAAAAGAGTACTCCTTCAAGGTTGAAGAGGTTCCGGCTATCTTCAAATACCTCCTTGAAAACAACAAGATCAAGCTACCACCTATCACAAATCAGGAGGAAGCTGACAATACTGCGGATCCAAAGTACTATGCATACTATAGGAGGATCCTTCATCCTACCAAGGCTTGCTTTGCTCTCAAGAACAACATTTAAGCCTTGGTCGATGCCGGCATCATAACGCCGAAATGAGCCAAATGAGAACGCACTCTGAAGAGTATACGAGTATAAACTGCTTCTCCACCGCACTCCGAAGAGTATACGAGTATAAACTGCTTCTCCGCCGCACTCCGAAGAGTATACGAGTATAAACTGCTTCTCCGCCGCACTCCGAAGAGTATACGAGTATAAACTGCTCCTCGATACTCCAATAGGTATATGAGTCTAAACTATTTCCACGGGAAGTTCCTGGAGGGTGTCATGCTTGATATTCTTAGGGATAGCCCGATCATGTAGCTGATACAATGATAAACCCAGTTTCGTAAGAAAAGCTAGGGGTAGATGATTCATGTAACAGGAAGTTCCCAGAAGAATGCTACATGTAGCTTTCTTAGGGATAACCCTATCATTACAAAAAAAGGGTGATAAACACTAAACCCCCACTGTGATTTTTAAACACTCTTTTGCTGAAACGAGATTCGATCACCTCGTTGGATCAATCTTCCCTCACAAAATTCCTATTGGTGTTTGACGACTCACAGTCTTCCACCACAAAATCCCCCACTGATTAGACTAATTGACGGTGGGACCACCAAAATTCCTTTTGGTCGAATCCACTCAAACTTCCATGCGTTTGTGCACTCGACCTTCCCATTATTAAATTTCGAACATAAGACTCGGGATTTTAATGTCATAATCCTTAATAAATTGTCAAACCCCTTCGTGTTAAGTTCTTATCACTCGACACCAAGAATCCCCATTGAGTAATTGGTATAAGTCAACACTCCCATTGTGATTTGTACTCTCACTCCCACTGTTCACCTGGTCAAACCTTCTTACAGTTAGGACCACAACCAAAATTCCCTCTCAATTCCTTCAATGAATGAGAGGTCCACAAATCGAGCGATCAAACCTTCCTACAGTTAGGATCGTCTTAAACCTCCCACTTGGTCAAACCTTCCTACAGTTAGGACCAAAGCCAAAATCCCCTTTCGATTCCTCCAATGAACGAGAGGTCCACTTTCAAATCGAATGATCAAACCTTTCTACAGTTAGGGTCAAAACCATAATTTACTCTCGATAAACGAGAAATTCACCTTTAGTTCAGTAATCAAACCTTCCGACAGTTAGAATTATCTAAATTTTTTTCGATTCTCGAAGTGGAGATCCCATTCCTAGTTTCGCCTTTCCGGATTCTGGGGGTGGAGATCCCATCTCGAGTCTCCTATCCAACTGGAGATAGAATATAAAATTATTCCTCTTCAGTGTTGGGAGATAGAATATAAAATTCTTCCTCTCCTATTTTGGGTTCGTCTTTGCCCCAAAAGAAGACACCATCCTTCAACTCTGATCCGGTTTAGTCTTTCACCGATTGAAAAAAACACCAGAATCCAGTCTGGGGTATTTTATCCCGAAGCCTAAGTAGGGATAAGTCAACGCCTAACACGCGTTGCCGGTTAGTTCTTAACCGTAAAAAGAACAAAAGCCCACATATTCGACATTGTGCTAGGTTGTTATTCATAACGCCAAAATCCGTGCTTCACACGCATGGGGAATTTTATCCCGAATCCTAAGCAGGGATAAGTCGGCGCCTAATACGCGCTGCCGGTTTAGTCTTTCACCGATTGAAAAAGACACCAGAATCTGAGTCTGGAGAATTTTATCCCGAAGCCTAAGCAGGGATAAGTCGGCGCCTAATACGCGCTGCCGGTTCGTCTTTTATCGTAAGAAAATGACTAAGTCTACGTATTCAAATTCGTAGCATTAAGTCTAAAGAGGTTCATCCCTTTAGCACAACGTTACTTGTGAAACGGACCCAGATAATTCACAGGCTAACCCGATTCAAACGGTAGTCGGTAAAGGCTCGTCAAACCCATTGATGGCTGAGGGTTTGCCAAAAATCCTATATATGCGAAAGTCACTGACGCATCAACTTCATTAGTTAGTCTCGTGACTTAGACATCCAACAAATTCGGGATAAGATCCACACGTGCAGATGAATCAGCTTTAATAGTTAGTCCTGCAGCCCAATATTTGGGACCGCTACGCTCCAACGCCTTAAGAGCTTAAACTGTGGAGACTCCAGCAAACGTACGAGTATAAACTGTGTCAATCGCCAGTCAACTCCTTACAACTAAAATCAACGCTGGACAACGCGTTACAGTAAAGGTCGATGCCGGTCAACGCATCAGCAATTTCGCCAAAATAGGGCAAAAGATGATTCCAAGGAATTCAGTTACAATTGGATATGAATTCCCGAAAGAGATGAGTTTTTCGAACAGAAGAAGAATCGTCAAAACGAAGAAATGAAGAAGAAGAACAGTTCGGGTTTTAAAGTCCCCCCGAAATTGAACCAAAACCCGAGCCACCACCAGCTGGCTCGCAAGACCTGAGCCACCACCAGCTGGCTCACAAGACCCGAGTCACCACTAGCTGACTCGCAAGACTCGAGTCACCACTAGCTGACTCGCAAGACCCGAGCCACCACTAGCTAGCTCGCAGGTGTGGCGAGCTGTCTGGCCAATTCACAGGTGTTTTGGTCCATCGTCGATCATTTCTAATATATACGGTATCCGTATTCGTACTCCAATGGGTATATGAGTTTAAACTGTTTCCCACCCTCGACGGGAAGTTTCTGGAGAATATCGTGTAGAATATTCTTAAGGATAACCCGGCGACCTCCGATGGGTATATGAGCCTAAACTAATTCCCGAAACTCCTAAGAGTATACGAGTATAAACTGGTCCTCTCCGCTTCAACGCATAACTTTTGGTCAATGCCTGTCAAGACGTCGTCAAATATGAATTCTTAACAAAGATAGTCAGCTCAACGACACCATTTAATATATAAGTTTCAATTCAAGACTTCGACAGCGGTCAGACGATAAACGCAGAACCGTAAAAAACTTCATCTGTTCAACAGAACGCTGAATAGATTGAAGAATGAAGGAGTCAAGAGATGAAGCCCATTACAGGTCCTTTTGCACTGATTGAAGGTTGGGCCTATCACATCCAAAGTATTTCAGGCTCTTTATAAAAAAACGAGACTGAAACACTTTGGAGGGGGTATCTGTAGGCGTTAAAAATTGCCCATAGGTCCTCAAACACAGTTCAAGACAAGGAGAAGACGATAAACGTTATTATCCAAGTCGAGGGAATTTATCCAACATCAGTAAGTGTATAAAATAGATCAATAGAATGCACAAGTCAACGAAGCGATGAAGCGTACGCAAAACAAGGGAACTAGAAGAATCACAAATCGCTAAAATATCAAAAAAGTGAACGAAACACCACTCGGAGGCCCGTGTAGGCGCGAGTCACCAATTGGTGGCTCGCACCTATGCGAGCCACCAAATGGTGGCTCGCACAGTCCCGAGCCACCAAATGGTGACTCGCACAGTCCCGAGCCACCAGGACTCTTATTGAGTACAAAACCTCCCCAAACATGGATTTCGATGATTTTTAAGGATTCTTTCGTCCCAGGACCTCCCCAATTATTTTAAGGTTATCCCTAGACGCATTTAAGTGGTTATTAACTGCAGATAACGTTTAAATACCAATTCTTATTCAAAAGGACCTCTCCAAAGGCCTATAAATAGAAGCCTAGGGTCTTCTTTCAAGAGGATCTAAAAATTGAGAAGGCGAGGTGCTGTCAAATTGTTCAGTTAACCACGAATTTCAGAGGAGAATCATCAGGTCTTGGCGAACACTTTCATAAAGAAATCCCTTCGAAAGGTTTGTGATTCTTTCCCCTTCTTTCCTCCGGATTAAACTTGGTTTTAATCTCGAGAAGAGCCACAATCTCGCTTGGTCATGATTGTCGCTTCCGCAATTGTTTCCTTCATGAAACAAGAGCGTAATTATATTATCTATCGGGTTTGGTCTGCGGTGGTCCACGGACTAACGCATCCCCGGCACAGGCAAAGATCCCACGCAAAGTAGCGGGAGATAAACTACTGCTGCGTTTTGTTTGATAAAGTTGTAATCTTTATTTTTCGTTGTAAGAAGATCTTATAAAAAGATCAATATTTCTTTCAGTTTGAACTTGTAATCGATAAACGGTGTAACTGGTTTGAAAACAATGGAAAAGACAACTTTTGACGCAAACAAACATGAGCATAAGGCTTTTCGCCTTTTTATCTTTCGACTTCCACTGTTCAAATCTTTTCTTTTCTTCAGGTGTTGATTTATCAGTAAGGGTTAGAGCAGTGGTTTCGATTATATCATCAATGTTGTCATGAATAAGAGCATATCATATTTTTCAATACCACATATCATAATTACTGCCATTAAATTTATCAATTTTTCCTAGTTCTAATAGAATGAGTTTATTAAAATATAATAAAGTTAAATAAATAAATTAATTAAAATGAACCTGACTGTTTCGAGTTGATGAAAGAAGTTCCAATTTGAGCGAGATTGTCACTCAACGGTGTTGATTGGATCAACACTTGTCGAGGTTTTAGCACCGTGAGAGCAAGTCACCTTCTTCAGATGAAGAGGCAGTGGGGCCCATGGGCTTTAATCTTAAACTTGAAGATGTAGGTCACGAGTAGGCCTTGAAGATGGTAAGTGGGTAGTACACATGATAGGAGTAGGCTATGAACAAGTCGGTTAAAATGAACTATGACAAGACTTAACAAGTAGGCTATGAAAAATAATGGATGTAGCTGGATCTAGGACCGGTTTTGGAAGGCTATGTTGTAGGACCGAAAAACAAAGGGATGTAGCCTTTGAGAAATTAAAAAAATGTGACAAGGCTTGACTAGTAGGCTATGAACAACGGCTATGAAACAAGCTAGAGTGGAGAAAAGAGAGTAGGCTCTCAACAAAGTGTATTTCTTCTTCAAAGAGTACGGTGGCTTTTAACTTTGAGACGTGGCTATGACCAAAAAAGGATTATGAATGCTTACTTTTCTTCTTCAACTGAACGCTTCTTCTTCTTCTTCAACAGAGAGTGCTTCTTCTTCAAGAACTAGAAAAATGGAGAGAGAGGGAGAGACTGCTCTGAAACCAGTGATCGAAAACAAAGAAGAAACAATGGATTTTGAAGGAGGTTTCGGTAATGCGTAAGAGGTTTTTCACTTTTCTTCGTTGTTGAATATTCTGAAGGAGATTGACCCTCCTTTTATAGGAGCTAAACCCACTATATTCATCCCCTTCAGTTCTGTCCCACGAGAGATTTCCTCTCAACAAACCATTCCACGTTCCCAGGTTTCTCTAAACATAGAAACAAACGTTGATACGAGTCTAGGTAACACCCTCCACTCTCATCCCCGCCAAATCCAACCTCTCAAAACCCTAGCCCTAATCCCCCTTCACTCCCTCTCCCCTCTCGCCTAACCCAAAACCCTAGGTCCTTCTCATCGCACGGCTCCGCAAACCCTAGCTTCTATCCCGAAGATCTCGGAATCAATGGAGTTGACGATTCCAGCAAGGTCTCAGCTTGTAGTTTCGAAGAAACCAATGAAAGCCGTAAAAAGGCGACCCCTTTGGCGAAATCCCCGACAAATTGGGCGATTCTCGAGGAAGGGATCAGTGCCGAGCAAGTGCAGAGCGTTGTGTCCATTTTCAAGGCCAACGCCGAAGAGGCGATTGGGTTGAGCTTGGCCAAGTTGGAGTTTGCGGTGAAAGTGATCGAAGCCTCGGATAATGTCGGTGAGAATTTGATTTGAGTTCTTCAAAAGGGTAAAGCAGCCTATGAAGTTTTCAATAAGTTTGATGAGTCTGCTTGTAGTCCTAACGCAAAAGTTTATTATTACACCATTCAATCTCTTACTAAGAGATGGATGTCCCCAACCGCATGGTCGATCTGTTTGTGAGAAGATGATAAATTCTGGGAGCCTAACAAGGGGAAGATTGGAGAGATTATGAATTTCTTTTGTGAGGCAAACAAGGCAAAAGAAGCCCATTTGGTTTATTTGACAGCGAAGGAGAAGAATTTATCTCCACCAAGATCTAGCTTTGGAGTTGCTTGGGAACTATCCGATCAAATCATTTAAACCCGTGACGAAGACTTTTCCTGCCATCGTTAATGGAATGTGTAAGGTTAAGAAAAGCGAGGAGGTTAAAAAAATTGCTATTGAGAATAGTTGAATCAGGCCAGACTCCAAGGAAAGCTTATTTCAATATTGCGATTAACGCGCTTTCTAAAGAAGGAGAACTCAAGGATGCAGTAGCTTTGTTGAAAATAATGGAGGGTAGAGGATCACTGCCAGATGTATGTACTTATACCGTTGTGATGGGTGGATATGCAGAGGGTTGTTGGATGGATGAGGCTTATAAGTGTTAGATCTAATAAAAACTTGAGATCTAAACCATAAAGCCATGATTTAATTCAAAGAGATTAACAAGAATCAAAAGGTGCGGAAGCATATACCTGAATCCATTGAAGAAAACTTGATTAGGTTTTTGATGATCTTCTAACCTTAGGGTTTCTCTCTTATGGGTCTCTTTAGATGGGGATAAGAGAATGAGAGTGGTTAGCCCTAGATTAGGGACCATAACCCATTATATATAGGTGTTGTACATTTGTAATTTGGCCCCTCATCAAATTATAATTACAACATGGTATCTGCACATATAACCCCTATGATTTATTTAAATACCTATTAACCCAAATTGATTGATCACTTTAAGTGGGTTATCCTTAAAGATAGAAATACACATTGATTAATCATATGTGCCCACAAATAGATTTAATTAGATTTAAATCCAACAATCTCTCACTTGGGCACCATATGATTCCTTAAATTGTGTATAACCTTATGAGCTCAAAATTGCTATCATTAAAAAGATATTTCCAAACAATCTCGTTCATTGACTATATCAATATAGGATCAAAGCGGCCTTTGTCACATTTATCGTGACTCGACCCATCAATGGTCACATATACCAATACAATCAAACGACATAGATCAATCATGGATGTGCAGCATGAAAATTACATGCAATGTGATCAATACATGTCTATTTTCAACTGGTCCTCCTTTAGTGAGGTCAAAACTAAACATAATAAAACAGAGTGTCTTAATTGAATAATTTATTCTGATCAGACAATACAACCAAACACAAAGCACCAGAAAATTACAAATCCCACTAAATCATGATATCCTTGAATAACACCACACTCATATGAGTAGTATGCTCGTGAAAGACCTTGGATGGCAATCCTTTAGTAAGAGGATCTGCTATCATGGAGTTTGTCCCAATGTGCTCTATGGATATCTGTCCACTCTGTACCCTTTCTTTTACAACCAGGAACTTAATATCAATATGTTTTGATTTAGTTGAGCTCCTGTTGTTATTGGAATACATAACTGTAGATTTATTATCACAAAATAACCTCAGTGGTCTTTCAATATTTTCCAAAATGCGCAGTCCAGTGACAAAATTTCGCAACCATATTCCATGATTTGATGCCTCATAGCAAGCTACAAACTCTGCTGCCATAGTGGAGGAAGCTACGAGTGTCTGTTTTACACTTTTTCATGATATAGCTCCTCCTGCTAACATATAAATGTAGCCTGATGTAGACTTTCTGCTATCTTGGCATCCAGCAAAATCAGAGTCCGAATACCCAATGACCTCCAACTGTTCTGATTTTTTATATGTGAGCATATAATCTTTTATTTTCTGAAGATACCTCATAACCCTTTTGACTGCTATCCAATGATTCATACCGGGATTGCTTAAGTATCTGCCTAACATCCCAACAATGTACGCAATATCTGGACGCGTACATACCTGAGCATACATTAGACTTCCTACAGCCGAAGCATAAGGAATCTTCTGCATTTCTTGAATTTCAAGGTTACCTTTAGGGCACTGATTTAGACTAAACTTGTCTCCTTTAGCAACAGGGGTATCTCCTGGTCTGCAGTCTTGCATGCCAAACCTTTTAAGTACCTTATCGATATAGCTCTTTTGTGATAATCCAAGAATACCCCGAGAACGATCTCGATATATCTGGATTCCTAATATAAAAGAGGCGTCCCCAAGATCTTTCATCTTAAAATTCTTTGATAGAAATCTCTTGGTTTCGTGTAACATGCCTATATCATTAGTGGCAAGCAATATGTCATCAACATACAGAACCAGAAAGATATACTTACTCCCACTGAACTTGTGATATACACAGTCATCAACAATGTTCATCTCAAAACCGAACGAGATAATTATTTGTTGAAACTTGTGATACCATTAACGAGGAGCTTGCTTGAGTCCATAGATGGATTTCTTTAATTTGCAGACCATATTCTTTGGGTCTCCCGACCCAAAGTTTTCTGGTTGCACCATATAGATCATCTCATCAATGTCGCCATTAAGAAATGCAGTCTTAACATCCATCTGATGTAACTCAAGATCATAATGAGCAACAAGTGCCATGATTGTTCTGAATGAGTCTTTCGATGAAACCGGAGAGAAAGTCTCTGTATAATCACTGCCTTCCTTTTGAGTATAGCTTTTAGCCACAAGACATGCCTTATACCTCTCCACATTACCGTTTGCATCCCGCTTGGTTTTAAAAATCCATTTACAACCAATTAGTTTTGCTCCTTCTGGTAACGGGACAAGTTCCCAAACCTTATTGTCTTGTATAGACTTGTACTCTTCATTCATGGCATCAATCCACTGTTGAGAGTTAGAACATTTCATGGCCTGAAGGAAGTTGATTGGATCATCTTCCAACATTCCATTACTTTCCTCATGTTCTTGAAAAAATACAATATAATCATCTGGAATAGCATTTCTCTTTTCTCTCATGGATCTCCTTAATGGCACTGGTTCTTGAGGTTGTTGAGTTTGTTCTTCTGGAATAGGGAGTTGTTCAACATTGTCATTGTTCGAGCGGGAAATTGCGTTATTCTTCATTGATGATTCTGTTACAACTTTGACAACAACTTTATGCGTTTACAAAGAGATCCGGTCTTTTTATAAGATCCGGTTTACAACAAAATCAAAATAAAGAAATGAAAATTACAACTTTCCTTGAACAAATCACGAGTTTCCTGTTTTACGGTCCCTCGCTTTGTGGGGTTCTTCGCCTGTGCCGGGGTTGAGTACCGTGGACCACCGTGCAATCTCGATCTGAACAGATCTACGTGGTATAACGGGTACTATCCCACCAAGGAGATAGTAGCCGAGAGGGATCGTTTCACCAAGGAAACGCTCGCTCTAATCTCGGGATCTAAGAGCCAAGCTTAGATCCGGAGTAGTGTCACGTAGATCTGGTCGTCCAAGTCTTCAAGCCTTCACAATCCGAGTTGAGGTCGCAATCCGGCAGAGTTTCGGCTCTTCAGAAATTTCCGAAAAAAGTCCTCCCAAATGAACGAGTGCCAGGCCTATTTATAGGCACTCAAAACTGTGCCTTTGGCACAGAACTGTGCCTAGCCACCTCTGGGTGGCTCGGCCATAGCCGAGCCACCCAGGGGTGGCTCGGCCTTGGCCGAGCCACCCTGAGGTGGCTCGGCCACCGAGCCACCCTAGGGTGGCTCGGTTTGGGCCGAGCCACCTTAGGGTGGTTCGGTTCGGGCCGAGTTCCCCCAGGTGCGCTGGTTTCGTCGTTTTCCGGTGTTTCCGGTTCTCCGTTGTTCGGGTTTGATTCGGTTTCTGGAATTGACTTGATTCCAAATATGGCAGTTAATCCGTTTCTGAGTTCGAGTTCGGGATTGGTCCCGATTCGATCGTTATATCACCGAGTTCGCTCTTGTTTAGATGACTCGGTGATTCCCCGAAACGTTGGTTCGATTCCACGTGCGTACGTGTTCCATTGTTCATGTGCCTTGTCACCTCGACCTTTCGTTGATTCGTTCAGGTCTTGATTCGATTCCCCGAATCTTCATTTGGCAGTAGCTCCGCTTCGGTGTTTGAGTTCAAGTCCGTTTTGTTTGTTGGACGACTCGTTAACTTTTCGAACCGTCGGTTTGGTCCCGCACGCGAACGTATTCCGTTGCTTACGTGCCTCGTCGCTTCGTTGCTCGAATGTCCGTTGTTTTGTCGAATCATCGTGCTGAGCTAAGCTAAGGGACCTATAGGCAATTTTATACGCCTACAGATACCCCCTCCAAAGTGTTTCAGTCTCGTTCTTTTTATAGAAGAGCCTGGAATACTTTGGATGTGATCGTCCCAACCTTGAGTCGGTATAACGGGACCTTGGAATGGCTTCTGTTCTGGCTTCCTTCAATTCCACCAGGTCATTCAGTGCTTTGTAGAACGCCTGTGAGGATTCCGGTGCTGCATTTATTGTCTGACCGTCGTCGGAATTTGAACTTGAAGTCGATTCTTAGTTTTCCGATCATTAGCTTTTGTTGGTTGGTTCAACGTGCAACCTTCGTTCGATTGTCGGCGTCGAGTCTTCTTTTGAGACGCGTTGTCCGGCGTCGTGTTATTGAGTTATCCTTAAGAATATTTTTAGAAGAATATTCTCCAGGAACTTCTCAATAAAAATAGGGAATAGTTTATACTCGTATACCTTATTGGAGTGTTTCCGTATTCAAAATGAGCTGAACCGGCTTGAAAATGAGCCAAAAAAGGCAGTAATTTGGCTCAAAAAAATTCTTCCGCTCCTTCCGAATGTGAGGGAGAAACAGGAATAAACCAAGGATGAGGCCCTCAGTTGATTTGAAGTCGTTTCGATGTTCGATTCAGTCTCTTTTGAACTGATTTGGACTGGTCCGGTTCGGTTCAACTTGGTCCGGTCCGGTTCAACTTGGTCCACTATAAAAAGAGGGGTCTTTTTCTTTTCTCTTTCTTTTCTTTTCTTTCCCTAGGGCCGGCCGAACCCCCTTGTCCTCTTTTTTGAATTTTTTCTTCCATCGAGCATCCGTTCTTCTTGAAACTTTGATAGTTGTCCTGGATCTAGGCTTCCTTTTGATCTTGGACTGAAAAATCCCTCAAAAATCCAATTTTTTTAGAATTTCTTTCAGGCCCCTCGAGCGTGTGCTGAGAGTTTCCAAAAAGGTCTCACTTTTGTTGGATCTCTAGCCTTTCTTCAGGTAAATCCTTCACAAAATTTGATCTTTTTCATGCTCAACTTAATTTATGCATTTGTAGGATCATATGTGAGGGTCGAGGGTGTGATTTGACGCCTCGATTTAATCTTTTAGGGGTGTAGATCTGATAAAAAAGTGCTCTTTTTCTAGATCTGACCTCTTTTAATTTATTTTACAGCTCGTCATGCCGCGTTCTTCGAGAGGTCGTTCCCCTGCCATGTCAGCTGATGGTGCGCCGCCTTCCTACGCCGGTGAGCCATTTTTGGCAATATTTGGAAATTTTACAAATTAGTCCTTTTTTCTCAAAAATTTGTAAATTTGCCCTTTTT
>BQKN01045644.1:5523-19926 GCA_022839385.1 Asparagus kiusianus
TCTTCCTCTTCAGCAATGGGAGATAGAATAAAAAATTCTTCCTCTCCCATTGAGCCTCCTCTCCAATTGAAGATAGAATATAAAATTCTTCCTCTTCAATGCTGGGAGATAGAATATAAAATTCTTCCTCTCCCATTTTCCCCTGTCTTTGCTTTTAGAAAAGACAGAGATGAAGTCAACGCCTAACACGCGTTGCCGGGTAGTCTATTCCCGTGAGAAAGACGAAGTCTATGTATTCAAAATCATAGCACTTTCCCCTGTCTTTGCTTTTAGAAAAGACCGGGATGGAGTCAACGCCGAACACGCGTTGCCGGGTAGTCTATTCCCGTGAAAAAGACGAAGTCTACGTATTCAATATCGTAGCACTAAAAGAGTTAACTCTTTTAGAACAACGTTACATGCGGAACGGACCTAGACAATTCGCATGCTAGCCCGATTCAAACGGTAATCGGTAAAGGCATGTCAAACCCGTTGAGGGCTGGGGGTTTGCCAAAAATCCCAAAGTCAGTGCCTAACACGCATTGCCGGTTTAAATCTTTCGCCGATCGAAAAAAGATACCAGGGTTTGAACCTGGGGAATTTTATCCCGAATCCTAAGTAGGGATAAGTCATTGCCTAACAAGCGTTGCCGGTTTAAATCTTTACCCGATCGAAAAAAGATACCAGGGTTTGAACCTGGGGAATTTTATCCCGAATCCTAAGAAGGGATAAGTCATCGCCTAATACGCGGTGCGGGGTGCCCTTTTCCCTATAAAAATGGTGAAGTCCGTGTATTCAAAGTCATAGCATTGAGGGCTGGGGGTGTACCAAAACATCCTATGAAAGAAGCAAACACGGAGTTTCTAGTAATAGATCAAGCCAAAAGCATACAACAACAAGTTCGTTAGCCCGAAGGCAACTGACGGCTAAGAATATCGGACTCCAAGCTAGAAAGCCTGTCTACGTAGCTTTGCTCAAGTTCCGCCTGCAGGCTAGCTTGGACAGAGTCTTCAGAACTGCTTAAGACCTCTGCGGCTTCACTTTGCAGCTTCATCAGTCCCTCCTGTGTCGATCCCAGCTTATCGAGTGTCCATTCGCGGGAGCGCTCTAATCCAGCCAAGTCCTCGGTGATAAGAGTAGCGGACTCCTCGGCACACCTCAAAGCATCCTTCAGCCTAGCTATCTCTTCACGAGTGGAATCCAAGGAGCTGAGTAGCTCAGCTCTGCCGGCATCCTTCTTCGCCAGGTTAGCCATCAGCTGCGCAACGGAATGCTCACGTGACCGAAGCTCGCTGCCAATGGAAGATCTCAAGTCACGCCACTGCATCAGCCTGTCCTCCATCTGAGAGGATACAAAGGAGGAAGCTCCACCAGCCTTCAAATCCCTCAACTCTCGAATCTCTGACTCCAGAACAGTGAATTCGGCAGTAAAGGAGTCGGCCAACTCTGGATATCCTTCCTCTCTGATCATCGTCATGTAGCGAGAGAAGGAACGCCCGAACTGATCGAAACGATATCCTCGATGAAGAAGTTTATCGATCATACCGTTGAAAAAGACAGTAAAAAGGGCGAGGTCGGTACGAAAGATGTCTCTCTCAGGATCGGTATCGGCCAAAAGGATGCGGACACGCTCGTATAGGGATGATCGAGATCCTACAAGCAACAATATAAAAGTTAAGGGATTATCAAGTACGATAAGGAAATGCAAAGGCAAATTCTGAGCATACCCATGCCGACGGAGGTTCCCTCGGGTTGAGGTCTGACAGACTCCGGGATAACGGTAGGGGTAGGCATGGAGGGTATGTCAACCCTTGCAGGCAGATCGGTAGTACCTTCCGACTGTGGCAGGGGAACCCCGCCCTCACGAAAGCTATCAGCTCCAGTAACCGTAGTAGAATCAGGCTCAATGCTTGGTCCTACAGTTACACTTCTCCATTAGTCAAAATGGAAAGTGGGGTAACAAGAAGAAAAAAAATAAAAGGAATCAGAGGTGCACCTGTGAATGAATCACTCCCAAAGAGTGGTCTCACAGTCCCTCTGGAAGTTTGCTCAGCCAGCATATCGGATAATAACTCGGCGTCGGGTTTCGAGAAACTTGGCACAGGAGCACACCCCTGTTCCTCGAAACCTACGCCGTGAAAGGCTCCTTCCCCAGCTGGCTTTTCCATCGCAATATCTGCAGGGTAACCCAGATGTTGGAGATATGTACCAGAAGATAAAGACGAAAGGAAAAGCTTTGCAATACCTACCGCGGAAGAAGAAGACCCTCTTTCCCCATAAAAGGCATCATCGGAGGCAGGTATACCTGAGTATCGACCGGTGGGCTCAACACCGTCTACTTGCTCAAGTTCAATGTTTAGATCGATACCTAGGGAACCATCACGAAGGGCGTCGCACATCTGCTGCACGAAGCAATCCATGTTATCAGATCCAGGGAATACCGGATCCGATGGAAGCTCGCCCTCTTCAAAGAACCCTGAAGATTAAAACATGATTGCGAATCCCAAAAGGTAAATCACCTTAAAGTAATAAACAAAATATGGGTACAACAGGATGTTACCTCCCTCTCCATCAGCAATGTCGCCTAAATCCACTCCATAAGGACGATGGCTGACAGGTGGTTTGTGAGCAATCTTCTTCCTTTTTGAGGTACCAACCCTCCTAGAACCAACGGGTCGGTCATGCCCGGGTTGGTCACACGTCTCAACGTGTATAGGAATTGGGTCGTTGGGTCCCGAGCTTGTGTAGCAAGAAGCAAGCGACTCATCAACTGCTCTACCTAAAGTGATAAGGATCATCAAAACGAGCAAAGATTTTTCATTAAGAGGGGAAATCAAAGGCATGACAAACCTGCATCAAGTTCTCCTTGGTCGGTGTCTATGTCCACATATCCCTCCGCAAAAGTCTCGTCATCATCAGCTCTGCTTGGAAGAGGAGATTCGGCAGGCCTCTTCCCCTGCTTCCGAGCAAGCTCAGCTTGGCGAGCAACCTTCATAGCAGCTTGAACCAAGTGTTCGGACTGTAATTCTGAAAGGCTCCTCACACCTATGCATTCTCTAGCAGAGAGGAACCACTTGCAGCTAAGGAAGGTGATCATCGGCTTGCGTCTATATGAGGGGAGAGCAAAATGAGCTCCAGTGCAGCCCACCATAGTCCACAGCCATGCTCGTACGCCGTCGATAAGCCCTCCTTTAACCTTCAAACTACGGCTAGGATTCCCAACATACAGTTGGTCATAGCCGAACTGACGGGCGAAACAGCAAGGGAGATAAGGCTCTATGTGGCACCGATTCTTCACCCGGAGAACAAGATATCCGACACGGATGTTCACCAACCAACGAAAGCAACCGATGTCGAGAACAGTCCGACCACTCCTGGGTCTCTCTTCGTCAACCAGCACGTCGCCATAACGACCCGAGAAGTGGGGAAAGCATTTGAAGAACTCCCAGCTCTTACGAACTTGAAGTTCTTGCTGCACGTCATTGAATTTCTTCCCAATCCACTTGCTCCTCTCCAACAGCTGAATGAAAGGAACAGGAACGTCAACGGCACTGGGCGCCGACATCAGATCAGGACGGTGAAGAACGAGCCACGCCATCAGATATGCGTAGGGAAGCTCGACCTTCGGACAAACAAGCTCAGCCGATGGTTCGGAACCCACTTGGGTAAGACCACTGACCACGCTCCTGAGCCCGCAATGGATGCAGGCAACCATCGCTGGGAGCAGAGAGAGCTCCCTCCCGTAAGCTAGCTGAACTGCGGGGAAGAGCACCTCAAGAGGGAAAGCATCTGAAGCCTGGTATGGAATAACACACTTCTTCAACCAGAGCGCAAGATAGCCTGCCAGCAGGGACCGAGGCTCGATAGACTTCCATGCGCGACGGAGGAACGAACGGAACTTGGTTCCCGCAGGAAAAGCTCCCTCAGCACTGGCAAGAGTATAAGAATGAGTCTCATTCTTCTCCATCAGCTCATTGATAGCAGAAGGGGTCAATATGTCTAACTCACGTATAGGCTCTCCAGAATCACTCTCCAAATTAGGAAACAGGTAGAGAGCGAACTGCTTCAAGCTGATCTTCCTCTTTGTCTTTGCTGGAGGTGAAATCTGGAGCAAGGAGGTATGATAGTGGCACGTGAGATCCCAGAGTGTATCATACATATCAGGATTATCTTTCTTCAACTACTCCAATTGCGGGTTCGAAGGAAAGTACTCCTGATACGGGCAATCCCCCATCGGAAGCCCGGAAACCTGATGCATCTCATGTAGAGCCAACCCTAGCTCCCCGCCACTGGTCAACAAGGTGTTACTGTCAGGCATATATGTCTCCAGCAACGCCAAGAAGTGATGACAGCTGACTGGGAGTCCATGCATTGTAGCTCGTATGGGTGCATACAACCCACTGTTCTTCAAGTCCCTCTCCCAGCGACCCAAGACATAGCTGGTTAAGCGGGTCCACCACCCCTTGGCTAGTGAGGAAGCCCAACCGTAACATCTGTAATCGGGTGGAGGTAACCGTCTTCCAAGCTAAGCAAGACGATTCCTCACGGTAAGAGCAGCTACCGATACCTCGCCTGGGGGTGCGGTGTCAAGACCCATGATCCCTGGGTGAAGACCGCGAATGGGATGATACCCGATGGAACCAGCACTCTTATGATGAGAAATGTATCCACACTGGATTCGATCGGCATCATCAGTGAGACGCCAAGACGTGCGTCGCTCCACAGCTTGTCTCTCCAAGTGAGTAAAAGAAAAGTGACGAGGAATAGAGGGGATGTACAAAAGAGCTCCTTCATCAAGGGTCAACCAGTGTTCCTCAACAAGAGTCAATGTAGTGGGATCCTCAACGTGATCTCTAAACAGGAAGCCAGGCTTCTGTAAAGCCTGAGTGGAGGTGGCATCCGTGGTAAAGGGAGCATCTGTGATAAGTTGGCGTAAACAATGACGCCCTCCGTCCCGGATCAAGCGACAAGATCCGTCAGAACGATCCTTGTCGAACTGAGGAAGTGGATCAACGGCTTGCTTAGCAGAAGCCGAAGAGAAGACCTCACGGCCGCAACCGGTATTAGCATGGGAAGGAAGGCTACCACCGGGAAACTCGACTGCAACAAGTCACAAAGCATAGGGTCAGAAAATCTATCTCATAAAGGTGAGATGAAATTACTCACGGGATTATTGGAGAGACGATTTCGAGTGTCCTACACCGAGAGAACGGTATGCATCATCACGCGGACAGCGTAATAGCACACACCGACTCATAAAGTGTAAGACAACACGAGATCGCCCCAATATATCCGAAGACTTGAATTGGCTAAGCAAAACAAGTCTAAAACCTTAACTCCCGCGTGAGGAGTATCAGTTCTTCCTTCATGACCCGCAGAGAGGTCAATCGGGGATACAGGAAATAGAAATTCTCACCCCCAAAGAAGGAGGCCGTGAAGAAGAGGCCGCTGGAGCCTCTTCCTCGTTGTGCTGCGAGTGAGAGCGACTCCTGGAAGGCCGGGGGTGACACGAAGACATCGCAAATCTGCAGTGAAAAGCAGTACATCAGATACAATATACATACACGAAATATTGAAAAAGGGAAATTAAGCACTTGGACTTGAAATCCTATAAACAAATAGGATTTTATAGTTAAAGTCTAATTAAACCTACAAATTTCGTGCCCACGAAACGATAATTGTCGTTTTCACGGTGAATGTTGGTGAAATACCCAAAATACCCCTCGTGTTCAAGGCCAAATTTGGGTCAAGGACACGTGTGGTCGGGGTCATGATCATCACAATCAATCATATAGCACCCCAATACCCTGCGAAATGGGTTAAATTTTGCAAATAAACCCTTTTGCAGAATTTAGCCAATTTTGCACAAATGCCCCTCCACAAATTTCGGTTTAGTTCCCACATACCTTTACCAAAAACTTTGGTTATAGGTTTGTGGTCTAAATCTTGGGATTTCATCC
Organism: Asparagus kiusianus; assembly: GCA_022839385.1. Lineage (NCBI taxonomy): Eukaryota > Viridiplantae > Streptophyta > Magnoliopsida > Asparagales > Asparagaceae > Asparagus > Asparagus kiusianus. The sequence goes on from BQKN01045644.1 coordinate 11,463, forward strand.
CTAAATTTTAGATCTTTTGCAAATAAACCCCTTTGCATTTGGTGGGCTGTTTTGCAAATCAACCCCTCAAACAAACATTGTTTCTTCGCACACAAACCTCTTCAAAAAAATTTGGCCAAATGGGTATAAAACCCTAATCCCGAATTTTAGTCTACTTTACACAAAAAACCCCCGCAAAATTTCAGTCCCATTTTTGCTAATGAACCCTCAAAGTTTCGGCCCTTGCAAATCTTGCACAAAACCCCCCAAGAGTATACTTCATACATAAACCTAGCCTACCAAAAGCAAAAAGATATAAGCTTTACAAGAAAATAAGAGGATTGAGGAGGGGATCTTACCCAAATCAAAGAGGCTTCTTCGGGCTTGGAAATGGAAGTTGAAACCCTAGCTTGAGAGAGGAGAAAAATTCAGCCGATGGGTATTCACCTAAAAATCCGACCTTGCCTTAAGGGATAATGTTTTTTTTTTGGAGTTCTTCAATGGAGGGAGCTCTTGATGAAGAAAAGGATAAAACAAAGGGGGGGACCGCGGAAAAAAGCCAAACACCCCTAGGGGTGTCTCGGCAAAACCGAGACACCCCATGGGTGCTCGGCAATGCCGAGACACCCCAAGGGTGTCTCGGCCTTGCCGAGGCACCCCGGGGTGTTTCACCCGGATTTTGACCCCCCGAACAATTTTCCAACCCCCCGATGTTTCGGAAAATGTCCATTCCTCGCCGACGGTTGAAAATATTGATAAATTCCACAAGTTGACTTTCGACGACTCGAAACCCTAGGGTAGACGCCGGTCAACGCGTAAACCCTGGGTCAATGCCGGTCAGCGCGTTGCAACGAAAGTCAACGAACGACAATTCTAAACCCTAAGGGTGGCGCCGGTCAACGTGTAGCCCTAGGTCAACGCCATTCAACGCGTTGCGACGAAAAGTCAACCGTCGACGTTCCAAACCCTAAGGGTGGCGCCGGTCAACGCGTAGCCCTAGGTCAACGCCATTCAGCGCGTTGCGACAAAAAGCCAACCGTCGACGTTCGAAACCCTAAGGGTGGCGTGGGTCGACGCGTAACCCTAGGTCAACGCCAGTCAGCGCGTTGCGACAAAAGTCAACACGCGGCGACAAAAGTCAACACGTGACGACAAAAGTCAACCCAAGCGGATTTGAAACCCTGGGGTAGACGCCGTTCAACGCGTAACCCTGGGTCAACGCCATTCAACGCGTTGCATCAAAAGTCAACGCCGGTCAACACGTTGCGACGAGAAGTCAACACACAGCGATCCGACACTCCAGGTCAACACGATGTGACAGGGATAGTAAGTTCAAAAGTCAACCGAATGACACGAGCCAAACTCAACTCACCAGCTGTAAACTCGAGACTCCAACGACGGCCAGGCGATAAACACAGCGCCGGAACAACTTCGGTTATTCGACAAAGCACCGGATGAACCGAAAATCGAAGAAGCCGAGAGTTGAAGCGAACCACAGGTCCCTTATGCCGACTGAAGGCTAGACCAATCATATCCAAAGTATTCCGGTCTCTTCTATAAAAAAAACGAGGCCGAAACACTTTGGAGGGGGTATCTGTAGGCATCGAAAATTGCCGATAGGTCCCCTCAAGCAGCTTAGTGTTAACGAACGACGATTGAACGTCACTACCCGGTTCACAAGAGTTCAAATGACGTTGGTGAGCGCCTGAAACGAACCAACGGACTACGTGAGCCGACAGAATCTCAGAATCACGGGGATACGGATTGACCGAAAACCCCGCGATCACCGCAATCGGACCAACGCCCGTCGTGTCCCATTCGTCCTGCTGATAATCCGACCAACGGGATCGACAGAGCTACTCGTCAGAAATCCAATGCACCCGGAATCACTCAAATCCAAGTTCGGGCGATCAATCGATAGCGAAACCAATTAAGATACACCGTGGAGCGTCTCGGATAACACGAAACACCCCCGGGGGTGTCTCAGAAAATCCGAGACACCCCAAGGGTGTCTCGGAAATCCCGAGACACCCAGGGGTGTCTCGGATTTTTGGGCACCCCCGCTCTCCTTGTGGCTATAAATAGCCCCCCTTAGCCTCCTTTGTGAGGGGCTCCTGATTTTTGGCTCTTAGTTAGCAATTGCTCTTGGTGGTTGCTGATTTTTTGTGGGAGAGCAAAGGAGCGAGATCTGAAGCGGCGAAGCCCTGCCCGAGCTAGGAATCTCAAAAGCAATGAATACAGCAACTTTTCCTGAAAACAACCCTGTGCCAGGGGCACAGTGAAGGTAGCCTATAAATAGGCCCCCCCTTGTTGATTTGAAAAGGTTGGAAATTTTGGAGAGAGGCGAAGCCCTGCAGGATTCGAAGCTCAAAACTTAAAAAGATCCAAACTTTGGGACTTTAAGGACTTGCTCATCCAGATCTGGTGCTCGGCGATCATCAACGCCAAATAAGGCAGGAGTTCGAGAGGATCGGATCTCAGATCTACGTAGTTATACTCCGGATCAAAGCTTGGTCTTTGATCCCGAGATTAGGGCGATTATTTCCTTGGTGAACTAATCCCCCCGGCTATTATTTCCTTGGCGAAATAATACCCGTCATACTGCGTAGATCCTACCGGATCTAGATCTCGCGGTAGTCCACGGATAAACCCCGGCGCAGGCAAACAACCCACGCAAGCGAGCGACCGCAAAACAGGAGCTCATGATTTGTTCGACACAAAAGGAGAAAGTTGTAATTTTTCTTTATTTTTCTTTGATTTTCATTGTAACCGGATCTTATAAAAAGACCGGATCTTTGTAACTCAAAAAGTTGTTATTTAAAGATGACAATGGAATCGACAATGAAGAAAGCAACGATTTTCCCCGCGAACAATCTGGCGACCACAGTGGGAGCCACCGATCTCACTGCCAAGATCGTTGCGTCGCAGCTGCGGATCCCGATCCCGGTCGTGGAAGAGGTCGAATACGAGTTCGACCAGCAGAAGTTCGAGGAGTACTTGTCATCCTCGTCCGGATCAACCTCCCCCCGCAAGTCCAAGAAGTTCTCCTCCAGGAGAAAAACTCGTTGGTATGAAGATGTTGAAAATACCAACGAAGATCTTGCCCCGTTGGATGCCAAAGTCGCATCGGGTGAGATCCCTCCAATTCCCAACCAGGTCGGATCTGCTCTGGCCAACCCTGCCGCCGCAGAGGGTGTGGTGACTCTCTCGAAGAGAGCCCGCCAAAGGCGACGCCAACGCTTAGCCCGAGAATTCGCGAAGGCAATGGAATCCATGGATGGAATCTGCCATAACGCGAGTCCGAAGAACAAGAGAGGCAAACAGCCTCAACAACCGATGAATGGCAGCTCCCCCAAGCCGCCAATGAACGAATGGATCCGTGTCAAACGGAATCGTTCGACACTTGAGGAGCGCATTCGCAAGCGCCGCGCACTGTCAGCGCAGGCACGGGCTCAAGTCCAAGAGGCCCATAGAAGACTGCAGAAGGAGGTGGCAAAGAAACCACCACCAACCCTCCAAGTATGGAGGCTGAAATCTGAAGTGGCGATTCAGGCTAAGGCACAATCGTTACAGCCTTCGAAGCAGGTTCAACCTCCGGCGATCCAACTCAAATCACCGATAATCCCCATAGATGCTCCGGGAGATCCCGCAGGACCATCCTGAAGAAGGAGGTCAGTTTTGGAACGCATCGGTCCAATTCCCGATGAAAGAGGCAAGGCTCCAGTTCAAGAACGTTTGGGCCCGATGAAGAAGCCCCGAACGACTCAACTTGCTGGGGGTTGCCATCATTTTCAGCATGACAAGGAGTTCAAGGCTGCTGCGCGCGCCAATTTGCGCATCGAAGTCCAGGAGCCCGCTGAGAACTGGCGCCCACAAAGGCATGTTTCGAGGCGCGTAACTTTTGAAAGCCCGAAGAAGACAGTTCGCCCTCAGAAGGAAACGTTGTCATCCAATGATGATAACGTTATACCTGAGAAGTCGTGCTAACACACGATAGGTTACTCCCATCTTCAAACAGACGAGTTGTACTATCGTGTTGGGGGTACGAGGAAAACTAGGAAGAGGAGTCCTCAAAGGCTAGAGAATCAATGCCCCTGTTCCAAAAACATTCGGGCGGTATTGTCTGAGTGTAACTGCATCAAGACGGTCCCTGAAAGAGTTTCGGTTTTCTAGAGGCTCAGCACTGAAATGCCAAAGCTAAGATCTAGGCGTTTCCAACGAAGAAGAACGGCGGTTGAAGATGGAGAATTTCCGAGGGTCACCACTAACATGACCAGCAAAAAGACATCGGCACGGGATAATCTCGAGTCGATTCTGAAAGCATCCCGTCGTCTAACCCGTCTGCAGTCTGGAGCCATCGCACGAGGAACTTATGGTAGGGTTCGGACAAAACTACCTTCAGAAGGTGAAGAGTCGGATGCCTGCTCTGCGGTCGCATCAGATAATACAGTGTCCAGTGAGGGGGAACCCTGCGAGTCGCTGATGATAAGCGCGGAACAAGTGGCCAAGATGCTCGAAGAAGCCATGGCTAAACAGCAAGAGAGCTTCAAGTTCGAAATGCAGATGGCCATGCAGACTATAAGAGAGATGCATGACCAACAAATCCAGACATTGAGGAACCAACAAGGCGAACCAAGTCGTCATAACCAGAACAATCTGGAAGATGAGGACACAGGTGCAAATGAAACTCATAACGCCAATAACCCTCCCATCAATGCAGGGGGTGGCAATGAGAATGCTAGCCACAACACCACGATTCCACCTCAGAATCATGCTGACGAAAACTCGGGTGAAAGTCTAAAAATCAAAAACCTCGAAAGCAAGATCAATACATTGATTTCTGCTCAAGAGGTGAAGAAAACGGGCATTCCTTATCCATACCCAAGAGAATGGGAATCAATCCCATATCCGGCGAGTTCAACTTAATCAACTTCTCGCCGTTTGATGGGAAAGGCTTACCCACTCAGCATGTCATTTACTTCAAATCACATTTGGGGGTCATCTCTGGTAATGAACCTCTGATGGTGCGGTCATTCGTTGGCACTCTTCGCGGAGCCGCCTTCGATTGGTATCGCCGCCTCAAGCCAGGTAGCGTGAATAGCTGGGACGATATGGAGACTAAGTTCCTCACCAACTTCTTCGATGACGACACCGAGATATCTATCGGACCATTGCTTGATGAGAAGCAGAAAGACGGGGAGTTAGTCGACGCCTTCGTCAAAAGGTTCCGGAACAAAGCGTTGAATTGCCGGGACCCGATCACTGAAGAGTTCATTCTCCAGACTTGCCACAACAACCTTTCATTGGACGTGTTGGAAGCAATGGGGACAGCACCGTCCAACACTTGGAAAGACTTGAAGGTGCGCGGTGAACAAGCCGAACGCTTCCTCCGAAGGAAGAAGGCCGAGAGGAGTCAATCGACGATTAATCCTCCGAACTCGAACTTCGCCTCCCGTGGTAAGGGTAAGACACCTGCAGCGGCTGTCGATGCTAATCAAACGTCGCAACAGCAGTCCCGGAGACAGCAGAAGACTTCGGATCAGAGGCCTCAAAAAGAGTACTCCTTCAAAGACGAAGATGTTCCAGCCATCTTCGAATCACTCCTTAAAAATAACAAGATCAAGCTGCTACCGATCACGAATCAGGAGGAAGCTGACAATACTACGGATCCGAAGTACTGCGCATTCCACAGGAGGATCCTTCATCCTACCAAGGCCTGCTTTACTTTAAAGAATAGTATCCAGACCTTGGTTGAAGCCGGCGTCATAACGCTAGAGTAAGCCAGTTGAGAACGGCAAAACTCCGACCGGTATAAGAGTATAAACTGGTTCCTGATACTCCGAAGAGTATACGAGTATAAACTGCTTCTCAATCCTCCGACCGGTATAAGAGTTTAAAGTACTGCTCCCTGATACTCCAATAGGTATATGAGTCTAAACTATTTCCTTTCTTCCACGGGAAGTTCCTGGAGAGTGTCATGCGTGGTATTCTTAAGGATAACCCGATCATGTAGCCAATACAATGATAAACCTAGTTTCGCAAGAAAAGCTGGGGGTGGATAATTCATGTAACGGAAAGTTCCCGAAAGAATGTTACATATAATTTTCTTAGGGATAACCCGATCATTATAAATAAAATAAGCACTAAACCCAACGTTTACCCGGTCAAATCTTAGGACCACAACCAAAATCCCCTCTCGATTCCGCCAATGAATGAGAGGCCCACAAATCGAGCGATCAAACCTTCCTACAGTTAGGATCGTCTCAAACCTCCCGCATGGTCAAACCTTCCTACAGTTAGGGTCAAAACCAAAATCCCCTCTCGATTCCTCCAATGAACGAGAGGCCCACAAATCGAGTGATCAAACCTTCCTACAGTTAGGATCGTCTCAAACCTCCCGCTTGGTCAAACCTTCCTACAGTTAGGGCCGAAACCAAAATCCCCTCTCGATTCCTCCAATGAACGAGAGGTCCACTTTCAAATCGAGTGATCAAACCTTCCTACAGTTAGGGTCATCTCAAGCTCCTGTTTGGTCAAACCTTCTTACAGTTAGGACCAAAACCACAGTTCACTCTCGATAAACGAGAAATTTTATCCTTAGTTCGGTAATCAAACCTTCCGACAGTTAGGGTTATCCGAATCTTTTCGATTCTCGAAGTGGAGGTCCCACTCTTAGTTTCACCTTTTTGGATTCTAGGGGTGGAGATCCCACCTCGAGTCTCCTTTCCTTGTTCGGGGAATAGAATATAAAATTCTTCCTTCCCCACACCGATCCTGTTTTAAGAATTTAGGATTCATCCTAGGAAGTTTATCCCGAATCCTAAGCAGGGATAAGTCTGCGCCTAACACGCGTTGCCGCTCTAGTCTTTCTCCGCAGAAGAAGACATCAGAGTTCGATTCTGGGGTATTTTATCCTGAAACCTAATAAGGGATAAGTCTACGCCTAACCCGCGCTGTCGGTTAGTTCTTAACCGTTAAAAAGAACACTCGCCCACATATTTAACATTGTGGCAGGTTGTTATTAATAACACCAAAATCCATGCCTTACACGCATGGGGAATGTTATCCTGAATCCTAAGAAAGGATATGTCGGCGCCTAACACGCATCGCCGCTTTAGTCTTTTTCCCGTAGAAAGAGACACCAGAATTTGATTCTGGGGTGTTTTATCCCGAAGCCTAAGTAGGGATAAGTCAGCATCTAAAACACGTTGCCGGGTAGCCTATTCCCGTAACAATGGCGAAGTCTATGTATTCGACATCATAGCACAAAGTCTCAGAGAATTCAATCTCTGAGCGCAACGTTACATGCGAACGGATTTAGACAATCCGCATGCTAGCCCGATTCAAACGGTAGTCGGTAAAGGCTTATCAAACCCGTTGAAGGCTGGGGGTTAGCCAAAAATCCTAAAGTCAACGCCTAACACGCGTCGCCGGGTAGTCTATTCCCGTGAGAAAGACGAAGTCTACGTATTCAATACCGTAGCACTAAGAGAGTTAACTCTCTTAGCACAACGTCACATGCGGAACGGGCTTAAACAATCCGCATGCTAGCCCGACTCAAACGGTAGTCGGTAAAGGCGTATCAAATCCGTTGATGGCTGAGAATTTGCCAAAAATTCTATAAATACGAGTCATTGACGCATCAATTTTATAAATTGGTCTCGTGACTCAAGTATCTGCCACGCTCCAATTCCTTAAGAGCTTAAACTATGTATACTCCAGCAGACGTACGAGTATAAACTGTGTTGGACGCCGGACAACGCGTTGTAAATAAAGATTCAATGCCGACGACCGATGCTTAATTCTGTGTTGAAGCAGCAAACTCGAGCTAAAAAGGCAAGAAATCAAGAATCGACTTCAAGTTCAAAATTCTGACAGACGGTCAGACAATAAATGCAGTACCGGAACCTTTTCAAGCATTCGACAAAGCACCGAATAGCCTGGAGGATTGAAAGAATCGAGAACAGAAGCCATTCCATGGATCCGTTACACCGATTGAAGGTGGGGACGATCATATCCAAAGTATTCCAGACTCTTCCATAAAAGAACGAGGCTGGAAAACTTTGGAGGGGGTATCTGTAGGCGTATAAAACTGCCTATAGGTCCCTTAACACAGCTCGACGACGCCGATCGACAAACAGGCCATCGGACGACGTATCCAAACACGACCGTTAGCCCGATGACACCGAAGCCAAACGATACGCGACGAAGCGGACTAACGAGGCTACGAAGCTGACGAACCGCACGCAAATAACGGAATGAATCCACTCGCGTGCGGAATCAAGCCAACGGGTTGAGGAATCAACGAGTCATCCAACCAAGAGCGGACTCGGATGAATCGTGATCGAGTCAAGATCAGTTTCGGATTCGAACTCAGAAGCGGATCTACTGCCAAATCAGGTCAACGAATCTAATCTGAATCAATCAACCGCAGAACCGAAAAACGGGCACAAAGAGGCAAAACGACAAACACCTGGAGGTCGGC
>BQKN01045646.1:0-10385 GCA_022839385.1 Asparagus kiusianus
ACTCTCTAATTCTTGGTGATTGTTTTCTATTTTAACGGGCTTTCTAAGTGACCATTTAACGAGTTTTGGGCCATTGAATCCCAACCCAATTGGGCTTAGATCATTAAGTATAGAGATACTCATTGGGCTTAATTACTCAGTCAACTTAGGCTTTATAAGATAGAATCACATTGAATTTAAGAGTTTTTTTGTGCCCATTTTTCGCACTCTTCTTTTATAAGGTTAGTTTTCTTTTAATATATATATATGTGTAAGTATATATAGTCTTTAAAAAATGTGTAAATCAAGATAACTTGAAAAAAATATTTTCAACTCTAAGTAAAGTATGCAAAATTTTCATTATTTTTAATTAAAAATCTAAGGTAAGACTTAAGTAAAGTATACTAGTTGAAAAATCATTTCTTAAGAATTTTATTTGGAGTTATCATAAAAGGTGAACTTGAATATGTCACTAACTAAGAATTAGAAAATTTAAAACCTATCAATTTGATCAATTATTATTTAACTCTATTAATTTGGCAAGTGATAATATTTTTATATTTTTTTAACAAAAAGAAAAAAAAGAAAATGACAAAAATACAACTAAAAAGGTAAAATAAAGAGGAAAAAATGTACTTCTCACCCCCACACCTAAATTTTGCATTGTCCTCAATGCAAATTCGCCGAAGCACAAAGTAAAGCAGATAAAATTGAAGAACTTACGTTTGTTCGTTTGACAATGATGATAAGGATCTGCAATTACTGTTAGTATGAGGATGAAGAAATCAAATAAGAGAGAGAGAAAAAACTTATTTTTATTTTTATTTTATTTTATTTTTATTGTTAATTTTTTTTTATAGATAATGTGGTTCATGAAGAACCAACACCTCTTCCTCTCCGAGCGTAGAAAATTCTAAAAATGGTTTTAGACGTTGACCATTTATTTTAAAAATGTTACCATTTTTAGGATTTTCTATCTCGACAGCTCTGTGTGAAAAAACTTGTTTGACAAAAAATGGACCTGTCCATCTTGATCTTAATTTTCCAGGAAAAGATGCAATTTTGAATTGTACAATAAAACTTTCTGTCATGGAGAGAATTTTTTTCGTAAAATTGATTTGTCATGAAAAATTTTGGTTTTCTCTTTGTAATTTTTTGAGTTTATGTATGCATCATTTCTAATTTCTTCCAACTCATTTATTTGTAGCAATCTGTTCTTACCTGCCGAGTTTGAGTCAAAATTTAACTGTTTTATTGCCCACATTGCTCGATGTTCCAACTCTACTGGTAGGTGACAAGCTTTCCCGAATACCAGTCTGTATGGTGACATTCCCAAATTGGCCTTGAAAGCTGTTCTATATGTTTACAGAGCATCATATAATTTTACAGACCAATCTTTTCTGTTATGATTAACTGTTTTTTTTAAGATTTGTTTAATCTGCCTGTTTGTGACCTCTACTTGTCCACTGGTTTGGGGGTGATAAGGAGTTGACAATTTGTGTGTGATTGAATATTTCCTCATTAAAGCCTCAAAAGAACGGTTACAGAAATGTGTGCCGTTATCACTAATGATCGCTCGGGGTGCTCCAAACCGGGCAAAAATGTTCTCTTTCAAAAACTTGACAACGACCTTATTTTCATTAGTTTTGCAAGCTACCGCCTCAACCCATTTTAACATGTATTCAACGGCTACTAGAATGTAAACATTTCCAAAGGAATTTGGAAATGGTCCCATGAAATCGATACCCCACAGATCAAAAAGTTCAACGGATAAGATGGGTTGTAAGGGCATCATATTTCTCCTAGTGACATTCCCTAAAAGCTGACAGCGGTTACAGGTTTTGCAAAACTCGAATGAATTCTTGAAGAGAGTGGGCCAATACAGCCCAGATTGGAGAACTTTTTCAGCTATTTTTCTGGGGCCAAAGTGGCCCCCACATGCTTGCTCATGACAAAATGATAGAACACTCCTAGTTTCTTCAGTGGGAACACACCTCCTAAAGATCTGATAAGGACAGTATTTGAACAGATATGGATCATCCCAGTAAAAGTATTTTACTTGGGAGAGAAAACGGGATCTATCCTGTTTGGACCAATGAGAAGGGATCTGGTTCATGACTATGTAGTTCACAATGTCAGCGAACCATGGGACGGATTGGATTTGTAGGAGTTGTTCATCAGGGAAATGCTCATTGATCGGAACGGTTGATGTTGGTGCGTTCGGTAATTAAGAAAGGTGATCTGCTACGGGTGTTCGCGGGAAAAATCGTTGCTTTCTTCATCGATTCCATTGCTATCTTAAATAATCGTTTATCGGTTACAAAGATCCGGTCTTTTTATAAGATCCGGTTACAATGAGATCAAATAAAAGAAATAAAAATTACAACTTTTCTCCTTGTTTGTCGAACAAATCACGAGCTCCTGTTTTGCGGTCGCTCGCTTGCGTGGGTTCTTTGCCTGCGCCGGGGTTTATCCGTCAAACCGCTGTGTGATCTAGATCCGGTCGGATCTACACAGTATAACGGGTATTATTTCACCAAGGAAATAATAGCCAGGGGGATTAGTTCACCAAGGAAATAATCGCCCAATTCTCGGGATCAAAGACCAAGCTTTGATCCGGAGGATGACTGTGTAGATCTGAGATCCGGTCCCTCTCGAACTCTTGCCTTATTTGGCGTTGACGATCGCCGAGCACCAGATCTGGATGAGCAAGTCCTCAAAGTCCCAAAGCTTCAATCTTTTTTAGATCTGAGCCTTGAATCCAGCAGAGCTTCGCCTCTCCAAAATTTCCAACCCTTGAAAATGAGCCCCTCTTCCTCTATTTATAGGATTTGAAAGCGGATCTGGGCTCAGATCTGGGCCCAGATCTGAGCGTGGCTCGGCCACCGAGCCACCCATGGGTGGTTCGGCTATGGCCGAGCCACCTTGGGGTGGCTTGGCCACCGAGCCACCTTTAGGTGACTCGGTTTTGGCCGGATCTCTCTTGGTGTTGGTTTTTTGCCGTTTTGCGTCCGTTTTCCGGTTTTGTGGTTGATTTATTCGGACTTGATTCGTTGACCTGATTTGGCAGTAAATCCGGATCCTGATTTAGCAGTAAATCCACTTTTGAGTTCGAGTCCGAAACTGATCTTGATTCAATCTCGATTCGTCTGAGTCCGTTCTTGGTTGGGTGACTCGTTGATTCACCAAACCGTTAGCTTGATTCCGCACGCGAGTGGATTTATTCCGTTGTTTGCGTGCGGTTCGTTAGCCTCGTAGCCTCGTTAATCCGCTTCGTCGTGTATCATTTGGCTTCGGTGTTGTGGACTAACGATCGTGTTTGCATACGTCGCCCGATGGTTGGTTTGTCGTATTGGCGTCGTCGAGCTGTGTTAAGGGACCTATAGGCAGTTTTATACGCCTACAGATACCCCCTCCAAAGTATTTCAGCCTCGTTCTTTTATAGAAGAGTCTGGAATACTTTGGATATGATTGTCTCATCCTTCAATCGGTTACGACGGGATACTTGGAATGGCTTCTATTCTTGATTCCTTCAGTCCTCCAGGCTATTCGGTGCTTTGTCGAATGTCTGTAAGGGTTCCGGTGCTGCATTTATTATCTGACCGTTTGTCGGAATTTTGAACTTGAAGTCGATTCTCGATTTCCTGACTTTTTAGCTCGAGTTTGTTGTTTCAACATAGAACTGACCATCGATTGTCGGTATTGAATCTTCATTTGCAACACATTGTCCGGCGTTTGAGCTTCATTACGACGCGTTGTCCGGCGTCCAAGCTTCATTGCGACGTGTTGTCCGGCGTTCGACACAGTTTATACTCGTACGTCTTCTGGAGTATACACAGTTTAAGCTCTAGAGCATGGCAGATATTCAAGTCACGAGACCAATCTACGAAGTTGATGCGTCAATGACTCGTATTTATAGAATTTTTGGCAAATTCTCAGCCATCAACGGGTTTGATAAGCCTTTACCGACTACCGTTTAAGTCGGGCTAGCATGCGGATTGTTTAAGTCCGTTCCGCATGTGACGTTAAGCTAAAAGAGTTAACCCTTTTAGTGCTACGATATTGAATACGTAAACTTCGTCTTTCTCCTGTGAAAAGACTAAACAGCAACGTGTATGAGACGTTGACTTAGGATTTTTGGCAAATCCTCAGCCCTCAACGGATTTGACATGCTCTTACCGATTACCGTTTGAATTGGGCTTACATGCGGATTGTTTTAATCCGTTCCACATGTGACGTTGTGCTAAAGGAATGAACTCCTTTAGACTTTGTGCTATGATGTTGAATACATAGACTTTGCCATTTGTTACGGGAATAGGGTACCCGGCGACGCGTGTTAGGCGTTGACTTTAGGATTTTTGGCTAACCCCCAGCCTTCAACGGATTTGATTAGCCTTTACCGACTACCGTTTGAGTCGGGCTAGCATGCGGATTGTCTAAATCCGTTCCGCATGTGACGTTGTGCTAACGGAATGAACTCTCTTAGACTCTTTGCTACGACTTTGAATACGTAGACTTCGCCATTGTTACGGGAATAGGCTACCCGACAATGTGTATTAGACGCTGACTTATCCTTATTTAGGTTTCAGGATAAAATACCCCAGAATCGAACTCTGGTGTCTTTTTCTACGGAGAAAGACTAAACCGGCGACGCGTGTTAGGCGTCGGCATATCCTTTCTTAGGATTCAGGATGAAATTCCCCATGCGTGTAAGACATGGATTTTGGTGTTATTAATAACAACCTGCCACAATGTTGAATGTGTGGGCGAGTGTTCTTTTTAACGGTTAAGAACTAACCGGCAGCGCGGGTTAGGCGCAGACTTATCCCTGCTTAGGTTTCAGGATAGAATACCCCAGAATCGAACTCTGGTGTCTTTTTCTACGGAGAAAGACTAAACCGACAGCGCGTGTTAGGCGCAGACTTATCCCTGCTTAGGATTCGGGATAAACTTCCTAGGATGAATCCTAAATTCTTGGAAAAGGATTGGTGTGGGAAGGAAGAATTTTATATTCTATTCCCCGAACAAGGAAGGAAGAATTTTATATTCTATTCCTTGATTCTGGAAAGGAAGAATTTTATATTCTATTTCCAGTGCAAGAAAGAAACTAGAAGTGGGATCTCCACTCCGAGAATCCGGAAGATCTAAATAAGCTTACCTTTTATAGGATTGGTTATCTAGATGAGTTTTTCGTTTATCGAAATGAAATTTCAACTTTGGTTATAACCATGAAGAAGTTTAACCAAAGAGAAAAGAAGGGAGTTCTTTCGTTTATCGAAAGGAGGCTCTGAATTGAAAGTGGACCTCTTGTTCGTGGAAAGAACCAAGAGGGGAATTTGTTGGTGGCTTGGACCAGAAAGACACTTTTGGGGGACTCACTGTCAATTGAAATCGATCGGTGAGAGATTTTGGTGGTAGAAATAATTTTGGGTTATCCTCTAGAATATTAAGTGTAATATTCTTCGAGGAACTTCCCGATAAATGGGTTATCCTGAATGTACTAGGGATAGTACTTTTTCAGGAACTTCCCATTTAATGGCATTAATTGCCTGACGCCCTCTAGAGAAATGAGGCGATATGCGCCGTTTGAATAAACTGTGTCTATCACAAACGGTCCTTCCCATTTGGGTTCAAATTTACCCTTCTTCTTAGAGTTAAGGATTATCGGTCGGCGAGCAGCGAGGACCAGATCTCCTTCCTTGAAGCTTCTTTGTCGGACTCTTTTGTTAAAAGCCCTAGATATTCTGGCTTGATAAAACTCGATGTGTTGTTGAGCTTCCAAGCATCTTTCTTCCAACATTTTAAGTTCTTCGAGACGTTTCTGATGTTGCTCTTCCGTCGTCATCTCAGTTGCGAGAGCGATCCGAAGAGATAGGATTTGGATCTCCAAAGGCAGCACAGCTTCACATCCATATACCAACGAATATGGGGTGGCTCCTGTAGGTGTGCGTATGGTGGTACGATAAGCCCAGAGTGCTTCGCCAAGTTTATCGTCCCAATCCCGTTTATTGGTCTTCACGAGCTTTGACAAGATCTTAATGATCGTCTTGTTAAAAGCCTCAGCTAATTCGTTCGCAGCGGGATAATAAGCTGTTGACGAAACATCTTGAATCTTGAACTTGTCACAGAACCTGACAAAAGCGTTGCTTATGAACTATAGACCGTTGTCATGAATGATCCGTCTTGGCACGCCGTGTCGGTATATGACATGATGCTTGATAAAATTGATGATGTTGTTCGTCTTCACTTCTTTAAGCGGAATCGCTTCAGCCCACTTTGAAAAGTAATCCGTGATTGCGAGAATAAATCGATCACCTTTGACTGAAAGGGGAAAAATAGGACCGACAATGTCCATACCCCATGTCTCGAATGGCCAGGATGTGGTTGACGTGTGTAACTGCTCCGGTGGTTGCTGCATATAATTTGCATGTACTTGACAGGCGTGACATCCTCAGGCGTATTCGATCGCGTCACGTACCATTGTTGGCCAAAAATATCCCATTCTCCTGATGCGATCATATAGTTTGGGACCAGGCTGATGCGCACCGCATTCTCCTTCGTGTGCTTCCTTAAGAACTTCTTCTGCTTCTTCGTTCGAAAGGCATCGGAGTAGTAAATCATCATACCCTCGACGGTATAATGTACGGGTCTCGGTATTATAGAAGAACCTTGGTGCTCTTCAGCGGATTGATTCCCTTTCTTTTACATCCTCTGGCAGAATACCATATTGGACGTAGTCAATGATGGGAAAACGCCAATCTCGGGACTTAGACCCGATTTGAGTTGAGTTCACCTCCTTGGCGTTCATATTTCTGTCATCTTCCTCCTCGATATCCACATTATATATGGGTATGCAGAGTTGATGTGATCTTACTGTGATTAGCAGTTCAGTTTCGGGCGGCTACGCAAGTGATACTGCTAGTGCTGCCAGTGCGTCCGCATAAGCGTTCTGGAGACGAGGGATGTATTCAATAAAGAATTCTTCGAAAGAATCTGCTATTTTGACGGCCTCCTGGTCGTATGGGATCAGGTCTTGGTTCCTGACTTCATACTCTCCCCGGACTTGGTTGACTATCAATTGAGAATCTCCAAAAGCTTCGAGATATTCGACCCCCAGCTCCTTGGCGAAACTGAGTCCAATGAGGAGCGCGTTGTACTCGGCTACGTTATTGGAGCATGGACCAGTCAGTGAATAAGCCCGAGGTATTACATGCTTCCCCGGGGAAACTAAAACAACTCCAACTCCGGAGGAGACCTTAGGACATCCGGGGGTTACTGCCTTATTGACTGCTCTCGAAGCACCGTCAAAGTATAATTGCCATACTTGTTGGTGTGATGTAGTATTAACCTCGTGGGTTTCATCCGGCAAGTCATCATATACTTCTGCCGTTTCTGTTATCGGGTTTGCCGCCAAAAGATCACAAATCGCTTGTCCTTTGACCGACTTCTGCTGTTTGAAGTGCAAATCATACTGGGACAAGAGAAGGGCCCACTTCGCTAACCGCCAATTCATCGAACCTGGTTGCGTCATAAATACTCGTACTGGATTAACGTTAGAGATAACGTAAATCGTCTGTCCAACCAAGTAATGCCGCATCTTTTGTACTACGAATACCAATGTGAGACATTCTTTCTCAATCATCGGATATCGGGACTCGGCGCCTACCAAAGTCTGACTTAGGTAATAAACTGCCTGTTCGTGACCATTATCATCGTCTTGTGCTAATAAAGCACTTATCGAATGGTTCATCGCCTTGATGTAAATCAAGAACGGCTTACCTGATTTTGGTACGACAAGAACAGGAGGATTCGTCAGATATGTCTTGATATCTTCGAGTGCTTTTTGGCAGGCGTCGTCCTAAATAAATGACACACCTTTCTTATTTAGCTTAGAGAATGGTTGGCACTTCCCAGAAAGATTTGAGATGAACCGCCGGATGTAAGCTAAACGCCCTTGCAATCCTCTGAGTTCTCTTAGATTTCTCGGGGGCTGCAATTCATGTATCGCCTTCACCTTGTCAGGGTCGATATGTATACCTTTAGTGGTGACGACGAATCCAAGGAATTTTCCGCTGGACATTCCAAGGAAGGATTTAGTGGGGTTCATCTTCAATTGATGACTCCGCATGAGATCGAACATCGTCTTCAAGTCCTTGATGTGATCTTCTTTGTTGCGGCTTTTTACGACCAAATCGTCAACGTAGCATTCGATCGTCTTCCTGAGGTACTTTTGGAAAATCTTAGTCATTGCTCGCTGGTATGTGGCACCTGCGTTCTTTAGACCGAAAGGCATTACCGTGTAGCAGAAAACACCGAGGGGTGTTCTGAACGCTGTATGTTTCTTATCATCCGGGTGCATCTTGATTTGGTTATATCCCGAAAAGCCATCCATAAAGGACATTCTCTCAAATCCACACGTATTGTCGATGATGACGTCCGTGATTGGGAGAGGAAAGTCATCTTTTGGACATGCCGCATTTAGGTCCCTGAAGTCGATGCATATCCTAATTTTACCATTTTTCTTCATGACTGGGACTATATTGGCTAGCCAGTCTGGATGCTGTTCCTCTCGGATAAATCCTAAGTCGACCAATTTATTGACCTCTGCCTCGATGGCTTCCATAATCTACGGACGAAACCGTCTCTGCTGTTGTTTGACAGGTTTGGCATCCGACTTGATATCGAGGCGATGCATTGCCACATTGGGGTCGAGCCCTGGCATGTCCTCATAGTTCCAAGCGAAGACGTCGATATATTCCCTGATGAGGGCAATTAATTCCTCCTTCTCGTCTGGGGGAAGAATATCGCTGATGAATATGGGCTTTGGGTTGGCTTCATCGCCCATATTAATTTGGACTATTTTGTCTTCAGTGGGGGGTTCCCTCTGTTCAAACCTATCGCCGTACTGCATGTTCAAGTGATGAACCCATGGGTCTTCCCACGTTGGCATTTGATCATCGTCCTCCATTACGGATGGATCAGCTGTAGTCATGTTAGACACTAGGGTTTTGAATACTTCCCCCAAACTTGTATCGGAGTCCCATTCCGAGGAATCTGACGAGTACCCCTCCTGGTATCGTTTAGATGGTTGGTCATTGATTAACCAGCAACACTCGTCTTCTGAAGAAGAGACATACCCTAATCCTCGTCTGAATTTATAATAATCGTCCGGTTTCCCTTTTGGTACATATGCTGCTTTGGCTGGAATTCGGGAACCTCGATCGAAGTATAAACCTTCTCCGAGTGTGAAATCATATCCCTGTTTTTCCATGAGCTTGCGCGCTTCCGGACTATACTTAGATAAGTGTCGACCAGGTTTGTCTTCATCCTCATCTTCTCTTAGGAAATGATCAGGTAATGGAAAACTCTCTCCTTTACCGTAAACCACTTCTTTTTCGCCTCCTATTTTGGCAGGAACGATTAGGGTTGTTCCAAAAGAATGCTGGAGGTATTTCTTTGTTACATAAGACGATCGAAGCGGCATATATAAATCAGGGTTATCGTATAATCCCTTTATCACATCATCAAGAGACAACGAGTACTCTAAATCATCATTTATTTCATTATTAGCAAGTTGCCAGTTATAACTGCCATCTGACGATTGTTCATCGTCAAGATTGATTACAAAGGGTACAATGTCATTTAAAACAAAACCTCCATTGTAATCGAATCCGGCTTCGGAATCAACTTCTTCTCCGCTGTCCGTGCCCTGGGCCGATGGTTCAGTATCGGATTCGTTACCATAAAGGAGAGAATCAGTAAAATAATTCTCAAACCCTTTAAATGGTTGCTTGTCCGCGACCACCGTCCTGACCCTACCATCAGTATCGACATATTTCAGACACTGATGTAGAGTGGAGGGAACTATAATGTTACTATGGATCCAAGACCGACCCAGTAGTAAGTTATATGATGTCTCAGCATCAATCACGTAACACGTGACCTCCGTCTTCAGATCACCCATTTGACATTTTATCCGGATCTTTCCCAAAGGCCTTGACCCGCTGGTGTTGAATCCGTAGATAACAGTGCCTGTAGACGCCAATTTGCTGACTGGAATGCCGAGGCTATGCATCAAGCGAAGCGGCATAATACTCACAGCGGAACCCGGATCCACTTGGATTCGGTTGACTTCGCTGGAGCCAATGTACCCGATGAAATATAAAGGTTGATCATGATTTGAATTCTTCGTCTGCATATCCTCTTTGGTGAAGGTAATGCTGTAGGCGTATAAAACTACCTATAGGTCCCTTAACACAGCTCGACGACGCTGATTCAACAAACGGACCATCGGGCGACATATCCAAACAAATCTGTTAGCCTACAAACGCCGAAGCCAAACGATACGCGACGAAGCGAACTAACGAGGCTACGAAGCTAACGAACCGCACGTGAACAACGGAATG
>BQKN01045647.1:0-11281 GCA_022839385.1 Asparagus kiusianus
GGGGGGGCCTATTTATAGGCTACCCTCACTGTGCCTTGGGCACAAGGTGGCCGGCCACCTTGGTGGCTCGGCCACCGAGCCACCTTGGTGGCCGCCGAGCCACCTATAGGTGGCTCGGCCACTGAGCCACCATGCTCGGCCGCGCCACCACTTGGTGGCTCGGCTGAGCCACCACTTGGTGGCTCGGCCACCGAGCCACCTTGGTGGCTCGGTGAGCCGCCCTCCAGGTGTTTGGTGATTTGTCGTTGTGTGTCTGTTTGTCCGGTTCTGTCCGTGATTCGGTTGTGTGGTTGATTTGTACGTCAATGAGGTGGCCGGCGAGCGTGCGGGCCACTTGGAGGTGGCCGGTGAGCACGCTGGCCACTTGGATGTGGCCGGTGAGCGTGCGGGCCACTTGGATGTGGCCGGCGAGCATGCGGGCCACTTGGAGGTGGCCGGCGAGCGTGCGGGCCACTTGGAGGTGGCCGGTGAGCACGCTGGCCACTTGGAGGTGGCCTATTTGATGGCCGGTGAGCGTACGGGCCACTTGGAGGTGGCCGGTGAGCATGCTGGCCACTTGGTTCGCCGATTTGGTGGCCGGTGAGCGTGCGGGCCACTTGGAGGTGGCCGGTGAGCGTACGGGCCACTTGGAGGTGGCCGGTGAGCACGCTGGCCACTTGGAGGTGGCCGGTAAGCACGCTGGCCACTTGGTTTGCCGATTTGGCTTCGGTGTTTGCGGGCTAACGGTCGTGTTCAGATACGTCGCCCGATGGTCTGTTTGTCGATCGGCGTCGTCGAGCTGTGTTAAGGGACCTATAGGCAGTTTTATACGCCTACAAATCTCAGAGTCGTAATTTCGGCCAGCAGTGAGAAAATAGAAGTACTACTTGTTAATCCGAAGATTTAGGGGCTAGCAGGCCAGATTTGCATTATCCAGGAGATTTGTACAATCCAGCAAAGTCTATTCAGCTGTACCGCATGATCAGGGTATGAGCGAAGCTTTATCCGTGATTTTATTTTCAGTTCGGATCTAGTTTGATTTATGAAATTCGTTTATCTCTTATCCTTCGTACCTTTGTTGATGGGTGTCAGCTTGTGGCATTCCTTAGATTTTTCATTGTCAGTGCCTACCCCTCTAGGGGGTGTTCCTTCCATCTGTAGGAGATATGCCATCAAACTAGATGAGTCTGAGTTAGACATCGAGTTGATCGTGTTGTCGATGTCAAATTTTTGGTACGGATTGGTTATCTTCCTACCATGATAGTATTGACTGCTTTGCGTAGACAGTCAATTTGTGAGCGTCCGATGGGTCCGAGATGATTGTAGCAACCTCCCAGGGCAACCGTTTTGCGGAGTCATTTCTAGCGTACATCGAGGAGGTGATACGATGGGATCAGGATATTGATTTATTGGAGACTAGAGTTGTCTCAGAGTATCAGCATGTCTTTCAGGACATACCTGGATTACCTCCTGTGTGAGAGGTTGAGTTCTGTATTGAGTTACAGCCAGGCACAGACCCGATATCCCGCACACCCTATCGCATGGCACCAGCTGAGATGATGGAGCTTCAGACCTAGTTGGACGAGTTGTTAGCTCAGGGTTTTATTCATCAGAGTCATTCTCCGTGGGGAGTGCCAGTTCTCTTCGTGAAGAAGAAGGACGGTAGTATGCATTTGTGTATTGATTATAAAGAGTTGAACAAGGTCACTATCCGGAATAGGTACCAATTACCTAGGATTTATGACTTGTTCGATCAGCTACGCGAAGCGCATGTTTCTCGAAGGCTGATCTTCGTTTTGGGTTATTATAGATGCGAGTTCGGGAGAGGGATTTTCCCAAAGCCGTGTTTTCCTGATTCGATATGAATCTTTTGAGTTTCTGGTCATACCATTTGGGTTGACCAATGCACCCCCTGTATTCATGGATTTGATGAACCGGGTTTTTCGTCCCTTCTTGGATCAGTTCGTGATAGTTTTTATCGACGACATCCTCATTTATTCGAGATCGGAGGTAGAGCACGAGTAGCATTTCCGGTTAGCTTTGCAGACTCTACAGGAGCATCAATTATATGTCAAGTTCAGCGAATGTGAGTTTCAGAAATCAGATTTCTCGATCACGTCATCAGCAGAAAGGGCATAGCAATAGATTCCGGCTAAGATTTCAGCAGTTCTTGATTTGGAATCCGCCAAAGACGGAGATAGAGATTCATAGCTTTTTGGGTTTAGCCGGCTATTTATTGGAAGTTTATCTAGGACTTCTCAAAGATTTCGACACAACTTACACGCCTTACGAAGAAGGGTGTATAGTTCATTTGGAGCATGGAGTACCAGAAGGCCTTTGATATCTTGAAGGCTAAATTGTCTACAGCGCCAGTTTTAACTATTTCGAGCAACGACAGGACATTTGTGGTCTACACAAATACATCATTGGTAGAGTTAGGAGACGTTTTGATGCAGACTCAGAGAGTAGTAACATATGTCTCGCAGCAATTGAGAGTACATGAGCAGATCTATTTTCACTTATGACTTGGAGTTAGCAGTAGTGGTATTTGCACTGAAGTCATGGAGACTTTACTTATATGAAGTACAGTTTGAATTATTCACAGACATCAGAGTCTTAAGTATCTTTTCTCTCAGAAGGAACTCAACCAGAGACAAAGGAGGTGAATTGAGTTTATCAAGGACTACCGGTCCGCGATTCAGTATCATCCGGGGAAGGAAAATATCGTAGCAGATGACTTGAGTAAGAAACGTCAACATCGGGTTTCGGCTTAGAGGTGCTCGTTGTATTGAGATATTCTCACCCTTAGCCAATGTGATTTTAGACATGAGATTGGTAGAACCAGTGCATTGTAGGGAGCTGTGTCAGTGCAGCCAGCTTGGAGTGTCAGAGTTGTCAGAACTCAGTTAGAAAACTAATGAATTCAGATCCAAAAGGAGGAAATTTACAAAGAGCCTAAGACTGATTGGACCGTTGGAGCAGATGAAAGTCTACAGATGAAGGACAGGTTGGTTATGCCAGCCAATGCAGAACTTAAGAGGGAGTCGCTATATGAAGCACATCGTACTCGGTACACAGTGCATCCAGAGATCCCTAAGATGTAAAAGGACCTAAAGAGACACTCTTGGATGGAGTGATATGCGTAGGAAGATTTCAGAGTATGTAGCTAAGTATCTTACCTGTCGGTGAGTAAAGGCAGAACATCAGAGACCGACAGGAACACATCAGCCTTTACCCATTTCGGAGTAGAAGTGGGCGGATATTTCTATGGACTTTATTGTAGGGTTATCGAAGTCGAAGAAAGAGAATGATTCGGTTTGGGGTGATAGTTGATAGACTGATAAAGTCAGCACATTTTATTCTAGGGAGGATATTTATTAAGGAGACTATTCAACTTCGTAGGGTTCCAGATACGACAGTATCAAATTGAGACGGATTGTCAGACGGAGAGAGTAAATCAGATGTTGGAAAACAAATTACGGGCTTGTGTTATTTGATTTTCAAGTTAGCTGGGAGGATCATATTTCATTAATAGAGTTCGTTTAGAACAATAATTATCAAGTGACAATCGGTATGACCCCGTATGAAGTATCGTACAGGAGGCCTTACAGATCGTCTATATGTTGGGTAGAGCCGGAGAAGAGTTGAATACTTGGGCCAAAGCTTATGAGACAGATTATTGAGGAAGTAACATTGACCAGAGATCGGATTCTAACCATTTAGAGTCGGCAAAAGAGCTATGCTAATAAGAGATGAAAACCCTTGGAGTTTTAGATTGGAGATTCGGTTAGGCTGAAGGTATCGCATGTGAAAGGTGTTTAGCAATTCGGAAGACAGAAAAAGCTTACGCCGAGATACATTGAACCATATCAGATTTTGGAGAGCATTGAAGCTGTGTCATACAAACTAGATCTTCCAGCATCGATGTCTAGTATACACAATACATTTCATATTTCTATGCTTAGGAAGCACTTTCATGATGTAGAGCAGCAGCAAATGATGAATGCACTGAAGATTTAGCTTTAGAATGATTTGACTACGATTAAAATCCAAGTTTGTATGCTTGCTAGGGAAGACAAGAAATTTAGAAACAAGATGTTTTTTCTTTGTGGCAATTCAGCGAAACCAGAAAGGAGTTGAGGAGGTTCTTGGGAGCGCGAGGAGGGTATACATTGTGACTACCCACACCTGTTTGATCTAGTAAATTAAATTTTTGTATGACTTGTTTATGACTTATGGTTGCATGCATGGCGATGTTTATACTTAACACTAAAATGAGAGCATTACCACTTATCTCCTAAGTACTTGGAACATATGGCATATATATGAGGGGTTCCTTGTTTGGATTTTTCGTTCGATGTACTTGTTCCATTTACTTAGGTGTTAAGTGGGGGTATTTACATTTTAGATGGTTAAGTGTAGACATCAAAGATGATTTTCGGGGGCGCAAATATGTTATGTCGCGCGACTTCCTGCATCTATTGAGGAAGTGGATTGATTTATGTGTGTGATTATTTGTGTGGTTATATTTAAATTTAACGCTAGAATGAGGATATTTTTTCTTAATTCTTAATCTTTTGGAACACATGGTATATATATGGGGGGTTCCTTGTTTGGATTTTTCGCCTGACGTACTAGATCCATTCGATTAAGGGTTGAGTGGGAATATAGTCATCCTGGATTGTTAAATATAAAAATCCCTATATGCTTATCAAGAGTAAATATTCTGAGATGTTTATGTTTGCGGGTTAAATTAGACCCTCTACATGCTTTTTTAGTATTATTATTTGATCAAGTATGATTTCTGAATTTCGAGGACGAAATTCTTTTAAGGGGGAAGAATGTAAAACCCTAAAAATTTGAATATTTTATGATAAATAATAATAAATATGTTATATATTTATAAATAATATATTATGATGTATGAGTATGCTAGGAATTGGTTTGAGATCAATTCAATGTATATATGTATATATATAAGAGCAAATCACAATTCATGCTCGATGTATAAATCTGACAATTTATAACTAGCGAAGAGATTTTGTATTTTTCTCACAGATATAGTTATAATTTGGAAAAACTTAAAAGAAAAAAGTTGTAGTTATCTTCAAGATCTTTCCAATAAGTCTTAGATCACCTCATTCCGAGGTCATACGTGAAAGTTATGGTCAAAATACCGAAGGTCATTTTCCTAGTCAGATTAGGATTCCTGGTTCGGGTCAAACGGGTTTATTTCGGGTTTGCATATATATAAACATGTGTTTTTACGAAAATTAACATCCTTACATCAAAGTTTCAAACCCTAGTAGCCTCTCTTCCTCTCTCTGAATCCCTAGCCCTAAAGTTGAGAATTTTGAGAGCTTTGTGAAGCAAATATTGACACGAGGGCGAGATCATCAACGTGTAGCAAGGGGAAAACGGCTTGGTTGTACTTTTTTTTGATTGCTGGTTATTTCAAAAGCTTAAAACAACGTCTAAGGAAAGATTATCTTCATCCAAACCCTTTTCCATAGTTAAATAACTAGTTAGATGTTTAATATGATGTTGAATATGTGTTTTCATGCTTGAATCTTAACATGATGTGATAAAAGTTAAAATTTTTGATGCTAAAACATAAACCAATGCTAGATTAGTAATTTTTTTCTTGCTGTTTATGATATTATCATGATCATGATCATTAGGGTTTTTTATAATTTCATTTATATATGAGAAATTTAAGAGATGTACTAAATAAATATTTTCTACAGAAAATTATAGCAACTGTATCATGTTTAACTGAGATTTCGAATTAGAAAATAAACTCCAAATTTAACCAAACTTGTGCCAAATGAAAGATATATCTATCTAGTTTCAAAAACAGGAGACTAATCTTAAATATTATTTGTATAGAGAAAGATATGATCTATTTACTAACAACATGTCCTGCAGAAAAACGGATACACATATATAATGTTTAACTAGAGATTTGGGATAACAAATGAACTCTAAACTAAACCAAACTTATGTACTTTGAAAGGTGTGTGAATCTAGTTTTCAAAACAGAAAACCATTTGTAAAAATATTTTTCCTAGAGAAAGATATGCTTGTTTTACTAACAGATGTTATGTCTATTTTTCTGCTCGTTTTGTGGAGCTGTCTTGCGCCGTTTTGAGGTGCGTTCGTGGAGTTTTGAGCCGCTTGATGTTACACATTTAGTCATGAATATGTTATGTTATATATTTAAGACTCCCAAGGGGATTATGATAAATTTTTATTTGATCATATTTGAATTAGATAGAGTTCATATACATGTTGGATGTCGTTGATGAGCACAGCTCAGTACTATATGGGATAGTGCGTCGACATAACAAATATACATGATTTATACATGAGATGAATGCTGTTGATGAGCATATCTTAGTACTATATGGGATAGTGCATCGACATACCTGAGATACAAAGATTTACATGAGGTGGATATCGTTGATGAGCTCAGTTCAGTACTACATGAGGTAGTGCGTCGATATTCCACATGTACAGGCCATTGAGTCGGATTTTAGGAGACTTGATCTAGTCGTCCATCCCACACTAGGGTGCGATGAGGCTTGTGAGCCGTATTTCTAGGATGCCTATTTGGTAGTCCGTCCCGCACACATGTTACGCACTGAGATTGCGATGAGACTAATGAGCCGTGTACACAGTTCAGGATATCTATAGGGTAGTCCGTTACACTAAGACAATTACTTGATAGCCTAAGTATGGCAGATGCCGATTTTGAATACGACCTATCATTAAACTATATGACTGAGATATGTTACTTTTGAAAGTATACAAAATTATGTGTTAGTATTTTATTCTATCTCTCCAGTGATAGTGGAAGATATTATAAATACGATGTATTGATATCTTATTTCTTTTACTGTCCTTTTTACTTCTTAGTTGGGATCAATGATTAGAGATTCACAACTTGAGACTTATGGTATATACATGAGGGTTTCCTTGTTTGGATTATTTCGCTCGATGTACCAGTCTCGTGTTATGGATTTCTAATTATTAGTTTTATTAGATTGTCTTTTCTTAGTTCGGTATTAATGTTTAGATATCTACAATTTGAGACTTATGGTATATACATGAGGGTTTTCTTGTTTGGATTATTTTGCTCGACGTACTACGTCTCATGTTGTAGGTTTCTAAATGTTAATCCCACTTAGATACGGGAAAAATAAATCTAGGTAGACTATACTTAATAGATAGAGCCTTCACTCCACCTAATAGCCCTTTCCCTGGGGGTGGGTGGAGGTAATCTTGCTGTAGCGCTCTGACGCTCTTGCTGTAGCTCGGAGTTCCGGAGAGCCGTAGGATGACGAAGTTCTTGCATAGTCACCGTCCCGAGAGATTTATTAGAGGCTCCATTGTAGTTTTAAATTTTATTCAGACTTATAGTTTATTTTCATTTTGTAAAGGCAATGAGCCTTAGTTCGACTTTTCGTTTTGATTCATGTTGAGACATCGTATGTTATTACAGACTCCAAATGTATTTCAGTTTATTTTCATTTGAGACATGACCTTTATTTATGAGATATCACCTTCTTTATCATGTCTATTATTGTCGATCTACTTCTTTTCTTGTTTTGTACCTATGCTTTTATTTGACCCCACTCGAGGATATTACTGTGATTGGTAAAACTTGTTGTTGCACAGTGTGGGTGCATGGCAGGTTTGACATCTCTGGGCTCACCTTAGACTGTAGCCATGAGTAAAAGCAGGGGTGTCACAACCTTATCGATAAAGTATAACATCTTATGGTCTTTGGAAATGCAACAACTTATTACGTTGCGATAAACCAAATCAGTTTTTTTAGTACAGCCCTAAAAAAACTGATTTGGTTTATCGCAACACAATAAGTTGCTGAATTTCTATAGACCATAAGGTGCTATACTTTATCGATAAGGTGCTATACTATTACCATAAGGTGCTATACTTTGCTATAAGGTGCTATACTTTATCAATAAGCTGCTATATTTTTCCATAAAGTGCTATACTTTGCCAAAAGCTGGAAAATTAAGCGAGGACCCCTTGTTGAGGTGGATAATTGGTCACGCGATGCATAACGTAGGTCATCGAGTATTTACATGGCCCTAAAAAAACTAATTTGGTTTATCATAATAAGTGGCTGAATTTTCAGAGACCATAAGGTGCTATACTTTATCGATAATGTGCTATACTACTATCATAAGGTGCTATACTTTGCCATAAGGTGCTATACTTTACCAATAAGCTGCTATACTTTCTTATAAAGTGCTATACTTTACCAAAAACTAGAAAATTGAGCGAGGTCCACTCGTCGAGGTGGATAATTGGTCACACGACACATAACATAGGCCATCGAGTGTTTGCATGGCCCTAAAAGAAACTGATTTGGTTTATCGCAACACAATAAGTTGCTGAATTTCCAGAGACCATAAGGTGTTATACTTTATCGATAAGGTACTATACTAGTGCCATAAGGTGCTATACTTTACCATAAGGTGCTATACTTTATCAATAAGCTGCTATACTTTCCCATAAAGTGCTATACTTTGCCAAAAGCTGGAAAATTGAACGAGAACCCCTCGTCGAGGTGAATAATTGGTCACGTGACACATAACATAGGTCATCGAGTGTTTGCATGGTCCTAAAATAATTGATTTGGTTTATCACAACGTAATAAGTTGCCGAATTTTCAGAGATCATAAGGTGCTATACTTTATCGATAAGGTATTATACTATTGCCATAAGGTCCTATACTTTGCTATAAGGTGCTATACTTTATCAATAAGCTGCTATATTTTCCCATAAAGTGTTATACTTTGGCAAATGCTGGAAAATTAAGCGAGGACGTCTCATCGAGGAGGATAATTGATCAAACAACACATAATATAGGTCATCGAGTGTTTGCATTGCTCTGATAAAAACTTATTTGGTTTATCACACTAAGTTGCGGAATTTCCAGAGATCATAAAGTGCTATACTCTTTCAATAAGGTGCTATACTATTACCATAAAGTTCTATACATTGCCATAAGGTGTTATACTTTATCAATAAGCTGCTATACTTTTCCATAAAGTACTATACTTTCTAGAGATCATAAAGTGTTATACTTTTTCAATAAGGTGCTATACTTTATCAATAAGCTGCTATACTTTCTCATAAAATGCTACACTTTATCAATAACTAGAAAATTGAGCGAGGACCTCTCGTCGAGGAGGATAATTGATCAAGCAACATAATATAGGTCATCGAGTGTTTGCATTGCTCTGAGAAAAACTAATTTGGTTTATCCCACTAGGTTGCGGAATTTTTAGAGATCATAAAGTGCTATACTTTTTCAATATAAAGAGCTATACTATTGTCAGAAAGTGCTATACATTACCATAAGGTGCTATATTTTATCCATAAGCTGTAATACTTTCCCATAAAGTGCTATACTTTTTTAAAAACTGGAAAATTAAGAGAGGACCTGCGGAGCATCTTTCATATCTAACATTAAACAATGAAAATAATATAAAATCACCAAAATTTATCCAAACTCTAAAACTATATAATTTTAACAATAAGAACATAATTACAGCATGAAACAATAATTACACATTACCACTACAAAGATCATCACACCATGTAATACTTTACTATGATAGTTGTACTTTTCCAAAATCTAAAGAGCATCATTCATGATTACAGGATGCATAATAATTACAATATTTTCTAGCAGATTTTTTGATTTCTCCGAGACAAATACAATCGCGATCTTTGCTCTTAGGAGTTCACAATCGTTTGATGAATGAATGGAGGTGTGCCATTGATGATGGAATATATGTATCTCATCATAAAAATGCTATAATCTATGCTCCTGCACAAACAAATGTCACAATTAATGATTGTATGATAAGAAAATTTTATTAACTGCCAATTCTAACTTATCGTGCAATTCCAAAGCAAAATACATGAAAGTAATATCGAGAAACGCTGACATAAGAGGCTTCATACCACTTTCAAAGGATTCATCTATAAGCATTTATGCAATATCAATTCTAACTTATCGTGCATTTCTAAATCGAAATACATGAAAGTAATATCGATTTTGATGTCATAATGCTTCAAATTATCAAAACCCACAAGAACAATAAGAATCTAAAGGACCACCAAGCAATAAGAAAATTAGAATTTTTTATGTTGCAACTCTTCACCATTACCAACCCCAACAAAAGTCCACGAGAAGAAAATTAGAAGTTGAGTAACCAAAAATCATCAAAGTCAAATATTGACAAGTGAGAACACTAAGTGTAAATTCAACGAACAGGTGGTAGGCAAAGAGTTATACTAACCTGACTTGCGATGGAGAACAACATAACCCACCTCCTCATGCCGAACCCACTTCCTTTGAGTGCCAAGGATCCCCACCATCATCGCCGGCTTATGCGAAAGCAGCTCCTTACAAAGCCAGGCGATCTTCGACCTCCGCCATTACTCCGGGTGCTCTTCAAGCTCCGTCCACTGGCGGCAACGACAAGTGCTTTGGGTCCTTGCCTACCGCTACGTCGGCGAACAGCAGGGAGTCAATGTTGAAATCATTGGTGGGCTAATCATCTGCTTCAAGGTCGACGGTGGTGGGTGACGTGGCGGCGAGGGGAGATAGGAGGCGGTGGATGTAGAGGTTGATGGGCTTGAGTGAGGAGAGGAAGTGAAGGGAGGGAAGAGAAGGAAGTTGGTGGTAGTGGTTGAAGGAGAAAAGGAAGGAAGAAGAGAGCTCTGGGCTCAGTTGGAGGAGAAGGAGAGAAGGAGAGATCAGTTTGGGGATAAAGGGTAGTTTAAGATTTTTCAAGTTATTGGATAAATACAATACAAATAATGGGTGTATTGTACATGTTGGGTTTAAAAATAAGTGGGATGAGATACAATGGGTCTATTGATGTTTTAAAAAGTGAATGGGGTTTTAAATAAGTTAGGGTAAAACTTTGAGTTAAAAGAGGATTTTTCCTTTTAATAATTTTAACGGTTTAAAAAAAAAAACTTGCTCGTGGGGGTCTACTTCAAAAATAGAAATACAAGGTTTATTCATAATTGGATGATACTAAGGGGGGTATGTTTGTAATTAACCCTGGCAAGTTACTTTTACAATAGAACAAATTTTTAAAATAAACCCATTTAATTTTTTATTAAAAAATTCGACTCATTCTCATTTTATTTCTCAAAACCGACCCATTTCGTAGCAACGTCAGCAGCGTGGCCACGAAATGGGTCAGTTTTTTTAATGACGCCTCTAAATAGTCGGGGTTGCCAACCC
>BQKN01045649.1:0-15523 GCA_022839385.1 Asparagus kiusianus
TCGTTGATTTGTCGAATCACCGTGTCGAGCTGTGTTGTGGGACCTAATAGGCAATTTTATACGCCTACAGATACCCTCTCCAAAGTATTTCAGCCTCGTTCTTTTATAGAAGAGTCTGGAATACTTTGGATGTGATTGTCCCAACCTTCAGTCGGTGTAACGGGACTTTAGAATGGCTTCTGTTCTGGATTCCTTCAATTCCTTCAGGCCATTCAGTGCTTTATAGAATGCCTGTAGGGGTTCCGGTGCTGCATTTATTGTCTGACCGTCGTCGGAATTTTGAACTTGAAGTCGATCCTTGATTTCTTGCTTTTTTAGCTCGAGTTGGTTGCTTCAACATAGAACTGATCATCGATTGACGGCGTTGAATCTTTGTTTACAACGCATTGTCTGGCGTTTAAACTTCATTGCGACGCGTTGTCCGGCGTTTAAACTTCATTACGACGCGTTGTCCGGCGTCTAGGCTTCATTGTGACGTATTGTTCGACGTCTGACACAGTTTATACTCGTACGTCTGCTGGAGTATACACAGTTTAAGCTCTTAAGTTATTGGAGCGTGGCGGATACTCGAGTCACGAGACCAACCCATAGAATTGATGCGTCAATGACTCGTACTTATAGAATTTTTGGCAAATTCTCAGCCATCAACGGATTTGATAAGCCTTTACCGACTACCGTTTGAGTCGGGCTAGCATGCGGATTATTTAAATCCGTTCGCATGTAACGTTGCGCTAAAGGAATGAACTCCCTTAGACTTTGTGCTACGACTTCGAATACGTAGACTTCGCCATTGTTATGGGAATAGGCTACCCAGCGACGCGTGTCAGGCGTTGACTTTAGGGTTTTTGGCTAACCCCCAGCCTTAAACGGATTTGATTAGCCTTTACCGACTACCGTTTGAGTCGGGCTAGCATGCGGATTGTTTAAATCCGTTCGCATGTAACGTTGTGCTCAGAGATTGAATTCTCTGAGACTTTGTGCTATGATGTCGAATACATAGACTTCGCCATTGTTACGGGAATAGACTACCCGGCGACGCGTGTGAGGCGCTGACTTATCCCTACTTAGGCTTCGGGATAAAATACCCCAGAATTGAACTCTGGTGTCTTTTTCATTCGGAAAAAGACTAAACCGGCGACGCGTGTTAGGCGTCGGCTTATCCTTTCTTGGGATTCAGGATGAAATTTCCCATGCGTGTAAGGCATGGATTTTGGTGTTATTAATAACAACCTGCCACAATGTTGAATATGTGGACGAGTGTTCTTTTTAAACGGTTAAGAACTAACCAGCGGCGCGTGTTAGGCGCAGACTTATCCTTGCTTAGGTTTCAGGATAAAATACCCCAGAATCGAACTCTGGTGTCTTTTTCAATCGGAAAAAGACTAAAGCGGCAGTGCGTGTTAGGCGCAGACTTATCCCTGCTTAGGATTCGGGATAAAATTCCTAGGATGAACCCAAGATTGATAAACTCTTGGAAAAGGTTGGTGTGGGGAAGGAAGAATTTTATATTCTATTCCCCGGGCAAGGAAGGAAGAATTTTATATTCTATTCCTTGATTCTGGAAAGGAAGAATTTTATATTCTATTCCCAGTGCAAGAAAGAAACTAGGAGTGGGATCTCCACTCCGAGAATCCAGAAGATCTAGATAAACTTACCTTTTATAGGATCGGTTATCTAGATGAGTTTTTCATTCATCGAAATGAAATTTCAACCTTGGTTATAACCATGACGAGGTTTAACCAAAGAGAAAAGAAGGGAGCTCTTTCGTTTATCGAAAGGAGACTCTGAATTGAAAGTGGGCCTCTTGTTCGTGGAAAGAATCAAGAGGGGAATTTGTTGGTGGTTTGGACCAGGAAGACAGCTTTTGGTAGACTCACTGTCAATTGAAATTGATCAGTGAGGGATCTTGGTGGTCCCACCGTCAATTGATTCGATCGGTGGGGGATTCTGTGGTGGAGACTATGAGTCGTCAAACACCAATGAGAGTTTTGTGAGGGAAAATTGATCCAATGAAGTGATCGGATTTCATCTCAGCAAAAGAGTGTTCGGAAATTAGGAGTTTAGTGTTTATCACTTTATTCATCATGACCGGGTTATCCCTAAGAATATTACATTTAACATTCTTCCGGGAACTTCCCATTACATGAATTATCCACCCCCAGCTTTCTTTGCAAAACTGGGTTTATTGTTGCATTAACCGCATGATCGGGTTATCCTTAAGAATACCACGCATGGCACTCTCCAGGAACTTCCCGTGGAAGAAAGGAAATAGTTTAGACTCTTATACCTATTGGAGTATCAGGGAGCAGTTTATACTCTTATACCGATCGGAGTTAGGGAATACAGTTTATACTCGTGCACCCACTGGAGTCTTGCCGTTCTTGACTGGCTCACTCTAGCGTTATGACGCCGGCTTCAACTAAGGTTTGGATGCTATTTTTGAGTGTAAAGCACGCCTTGGTTGGGTGAAGGATCCTCCTGTGGTATGCGCAATACTTCGGATCCGCAGTATTGTCAGCTTCCTCCTGATTCGTGATCGGTAGCAGCTTGATCTTGTTGTTTTTAAGGAGCGATTCGAAGATGGCTGGAACATCCTCATCTTTGAAGGAGTACTCTTTTTGAGGCCTCTGATCCGAAGTCTTCTGCTGTCTCCGGGACTGCTGTTGTGACGTTTGATTAGCGTCAACAGCCGCTGCAGGTGTTTTGCCCTTACCGCGAGAGACGAAGTTTGAGTTTGGAGGATTAGTCGTCGATTGACTCCTCTCGGCCTTCTTCCTTCGGAGGAAGCGTTCAGCTTGTTCCCCTCTGACCTTCAAGTCTTTCCATGTGTTGGACGGCGCTGTTCCCATTGCTTCCAACACATCCAATGAAAGATTGTTGTGGCAGGTCTGGAGAATGAACTCCTCCGTGATCGGGTCCCGGCAATTTAACGCTTTGTTCCGGAACCTTTTGACGAAGGTTTTGACTAACTCCCCGTCTTTCTGTTTCTCGTCGAGCAACGTTCCGATGGATATCTCGGTGTCGTCGTCGAAGAAGTTAGCGAGGAACATTGTCTCTATATCGTCCCAACTACTCACGCTATCTAGCTTGAGGCGGCGGTACCAATCGAAGGCGGCTCCGCGAAGGGTGCCAACGAATGACCGCACCATCAGAGGCTCGTTTCCAGAGATAACACCCAGGTGCGATTTGAAATAAATCAAATGCTGGGTGGGGGAACCCCTTCCATCGAACGGCGTGAAGTTGATTAGACTAAACTTCGCCGGATAGGGGATTGATTCCCACTCTCTCGGGTATGGACAAGGAATGCCCGTTTTCTTCACCTCTTGAGCGGACATCAACGTATTGATCTTTCTTTTGAGGTTCTTGATCTTCAAGTTTTCACTTGTATCTTCGTTGGCATCCTCACTACCACCCCCTGCATTGATGGGAGGGTCGCTGGCATTATGAGCGTCATCCGCATCCGTATGCTCAACTTCCTGAACAACTCGATTGTGGTGGCTTTGTTCGCCTTGCAGGTTCGTCAGCGCTTGGATTTGCTGGTCATGCATCTCTTTCATGGTCTGCATGGCCATCTGCATCTCGAGCCTGAAGCTCTCCTGTTGTTTGGCCATAGCATCTTCGAGCATCTTGGCCACTTGTTCTGCGCTTATCATCAGCGACTCGCGGGGTTCTCCTTCGCTGGATACGGTGTTATCAGACGCAACCGCAGAGCATGCATCTGATTCCTCATCCTCTGAAGGTGGACTTATCCGAACCCTACCATAAGTTCCTCGTGCGATGGCTCCGGACTGCAGACGGGTTAGACGCCGCGACGCTTTCAAAATCGACTCGAAATCATCCCGTGTCGATGTCCTTTTGCTGGTCACGTTAGCGGTGACCCTTGGAAATTCTCCATCTTCAACCACCGCTCTCCTTCGTCGGGAATGCGTAGGCCTTGGCTTTGGCGTTTTAGTGCTGAGCCTTTCAAACACAGAGACTCTCTCGGGGACTGCTTTGATGCAGTTGCATTCAGACAGTACTACCGAATGAGCTTGGCACATGGGCACTGAGTTTCGAGCCTTCGAGGGCTTCTCTTTCTTGTCTTGCTCGTACCCCCAGTACGATAGTACAACTCGTCAATTTGATCGGAGTAACCTATCGTGTGTTGGCATGATTTCTCAGGTATAACGTTATCATCATCGGATGACAACGTTTCCTTCTGAGAGCGAATTACCTTATTTGGACTTTCGAGAGTCACTCGCCTCGAAACGTGCCTTTGTGGGCGTGAATTCTCAACGGGCTCCCGAACTTCGATGCGCAAGGTAGTGCGCTTGGGTGCCGTGAACTCCTTGTCATGTTGAGGGTTGTGTCGACCCCCAGCATGTTGATTAGTTCGGAGCTGTCTCAGTGGGCCCAAACGTTCTTGGATTGGAGCTTTGCTTCGCTCCTCAGGAAGTAGACCGAGGCGCTCCAAGACTGACTTCCTTTTCTGGGATGGTCTTGCGGGATCTCCCGGAGCAGTTGTGGAAGTCATCGGCGATTTGGATTGATTCGCCGGGAGTTGAATTTTCGAAGGCTGCAGTTGTTGCTCCTTAGTCTGAATCGCCGCTTCAGACTTAGGCCTCCATACTTTGCGAGTTGGTGGCGATTTCTTGGCCACTCCATTCTGCAGCTTCCTACGGGCTTCCTCGACTCGAGCCCGTGCTTGCGCTGATAATACACGGCGCTTGCGAATGCGTTCTTCCAGCGTTGAGCGGTTCCGTTTGACACGGACCCATTCTATTGTTGGCGGCTTGGAAGAGGCGCCATTCATCTGCTGTTGAGGCTGTTTGCCTCTTTTGCTCTTCAGATCCGCCTTGTAACAGACTCCGTCCACGGATTCCATCGCCTTTACGAATTGTTTCGCAAGCCGTTGACGTTGCCTTTGGTGGGCTCTCTTCGAGAGAGTCATCACGCCTTCTACGGCAGAAGAGTTAGCCAGAGTGTTGGCCTTCTTGTTTTGATGATGATTTACAAACTATTTACTACTAATGTTGTTTGTCTAGTGTTTGTGTATTCCTATGTATTGTAGACAAACAACGTAGTTGGAGGATGGATGGAATTGCGCTTCAACGATGAAATCCAATGGAGGTTGGCGGAAATGTCGGGTTGAAGACTTGCAATTCATGTTAAAGATCCAAGTCAAGCTTCATCCGCAAGTATACCAAGATAGAGCTTCGTTGAAGATCATCAAGCTTAGGTAATTTAGTTTAGGTTTTATATTATGTGTGTTAGTACTTTAAGCTCAATTATATACACACATACACGTTTTGGTTTTTGTATATATATAGTTATATATATACATATATGTTTTGGTTTAGCTATATAGATATGAAACAAATTTACATTCATATATATAATTATATGTTTCATACTCTATTGCGTTTTTGAAAACATTGCATATAATATGCAATTTTGTGAAAATACTATCTTATTAGTTTATAGACTTCAATATCAGTTTATACATGTCTACTAAGTCTATAAAAACATTTCACAAAGTTTCAAAAGTTGGTTTATGTCAAAACATCAAAATTCAAGTATCTCATATTTTCATGTTTTGGACTATTTTGCAAAATGATGATATTTCTCATTTGGGAAGTCTTTTTAGAAAACCAGTTTTTGTAGCATGTTTATTATCATGTCTACAATCATTTCCCAAAGTTTTACATTTTTTGGAATTTGTTTGATATTTTTAAACAGCGTTTTAAATCAGCAAAAACATGTTTCTAAAATGTCAGAATTCGGTCGACCGCACCGGTCGACCGAACCTGAGGTCAAAAGTTCGCTGTGCCGACAGAGAGTTGTCGGTCGACCGGTACGGTCGACCGATGAGATTCTCGGTCGACCGATGACTTTTCCGGTCGACCGACAGGCGTTTTGTCAGCTGCTAACGGCTAGTTTTTTGACCGTTGCCTTGGGGTTTTTCTGTCATTTGACTTGGGATTTTCAGCTGAGTTTTGGAGGGTATAAATACCCATTGCTGATGTCTTTTCAAGAGTTGATTAAGAAGTTTTTAAACAAGGTTTTAAACAAGGGTTTAAGCTCGTTTAGTTTGGTTTAAGTTTGTTTTGGGTTTGCTGTTACAAAGAGGAGCTTTACATCAGCTATTGAAGAATTCATCTTCAACTCTTCATCATCCTCTCTTTGTATTTATAGAGAAGTTTCCTTAACTCTATTTCCTAGCATTTCTACTATTGTATTTCATATCAATCTTATTGCTAGTTCTTATTGAGTTAAGTTTTTATTTATATCTCCTTGTTTACACACACAACCATTGAGCTTATTGTATTTACATACATTATATAATTAGGTTGTGGGATTGTGTGACATTGAGTTGAGCCTAATTGAGTTCTCACCTTGTTAGAGAGAACAATCATTTATGATATTTGTGCTTATTGTGAGATCACTTTGTAATACACTTGTACACCGAGTGAGGAGTGTGTGGTGAGAGTCGGGGATCGTCCCAAGAGGAGTGGCGTCGGTTGACGTGCCTAGGGAGAGGTTGTAACCGAGCACTTGAGGGAGACACGGCTAGGTCCAACACTTAGTGGGTGTAGAGTGTGATTGCAAGAGTGTGAGTTGTAGAGTTTTCGGTTAGCTAGAAAACCGAGTGTGTAGAAGAAGTTCCGGCTTCCAAACCGGATTGTGTTAGTGGATTTCTCCCCGGGAGTGGGGAGCGGAGACGTAGGACGGAAGGTCCGAACTCCGTGATCATATCGCTTGTTTGAGTGTGCTTTGGCGTTCATTCATATTTATGTTCATATCTTA
Source organism: Asparagus kiusianus (assembly GCA_022839385.1). NCBI lineage: Eukaryota > Viridiplantae > Streptophyta > Magnoliopsida > Asparagales > Asparagaceae > Asparagus > Asparagus kiusianus. The sequence continues at coordinate 6,787 of BQKN01045649.1, forward strand.
TATCGTCATTGTCATTAGCTCATTATTTATATGATCCACTATCTTGTTGAGATTGTTTACCCCTTGTGTTAGTTTTATATCCTTGCATATATCATATAGCATATCTCATTGCTAGGATATATCACCTTGTGTATATTGCATATTCTTGCTCATAATTAGTTGTACATCTATCTTGCAAGAATATACTTGTTAATTATTTTTAATTGGCATTTAATCGGATTAGATTAGCATAAGACCCTAATCACCCCCCCTCTAGGGTCTAACACAGAGCAGATCCGACCTGGTTGGAGGTTAGTGGAGCTTCACCCAATGCAACTTCGGCATCAATTGGGGTGAGATCTTCGTTGGTATTCTCAACTTCTTCATACCAACGGATCTTTCTCCTGGAGGGGGACTTTGAAGACTTCTTGGACTTGTGAGGGGAGGCGGATCCGGACGAGGATGACAGATACTCCTCGAACTTCTGTTGGTCAAATTCGTACTCGACCTCCTCCTCGACCGGGATCAAGATCCGCGGCTGCGACGCAACGATCTCGTCGGCGAGATCGGTGGCTCCCACTGTGGTCGCCAGATTGTTCGCGGGAAAATCCGTTGCTTTCTTCATTGTTGATATCATTGTACACTTTAATAATCGTTTATCAAATTACAAAGATCCGGTCTTTTTATAAGATCCGGTTACAATGAAAATCAAAAATAAGAAAAAGAAAGATTACAAATTTTATCCTTGTTTGCCGAACGAATCGCGAGCTCCTGTTATGCGGTCACTCGCTTTGTGGGTTCTTTGCCTGCGCCGGGGTTAATCCGTGGACCACCGCGTGATCTCGATCCGGTCGGATCTACACGATATGACGGGTACTATTCCACCAAGGGAATAATAGCCGGGAGGGATTGTTTCACCAAGGAAACAACCGCTCGATGCTCGGGATCTAAGAACCAAGCTTAGATCCGGAGTGTGATCGTGTAGATCTCAGATCCGATTCTCTCGAACTCCTGCCTTATTTGGCGTTGACGATCGCCGAGCCCCGGATCTGGAAGTCCAAGCCTTCAAGCCTTCAAAGTTGAGATCTTTTTTAGATCTGAGTCTTCAATCCAGCAGGGCTTCGCCTCCTCCAAAATCCAACCTCTGAACCAAATGAGCACAAGGCCTATTTATAGGCACTCAGAACTGTGCCCCGTGCACGGAACTGGGCCGGCCACCCATAGGTGGCCGGCTCTGGGCCGAGCCACCCATAGGTGGCCGGCTCTGGGCCGAGCCACCTGTGGGTGGCTCGGCCTTGGCCGAGCCTCCCATGGGTGGCTCGGCCTTAGCCGAGCCACCTATGGGTGGCTCGGCTTTGGCCGAGCCCCCTTAGGTGGGTTTTTTCCATCGTTTCGTTGTTCCCCGTTGTTCGGACTTGATTCAGTTTGTGTGGTTGACTTGTTCTGGAATCGATTTGTTGACTTGATTCCCAATTTGGCAATAATTCCACTTCTGAGTATGAGTCCGAAACTGATCTTGATTCGATCGCGATTCGTCCGAGTCCATTCTTAGTTGGACGACTCGTTGACTCCCCGAACCGTTGGATTGATTCCGCACGCGATTGACATTGTTTGCGTGCAATTTGTTGACCTCGTCGCTTTGTCACTCGATGGTTCGTTGATTTGTCGAATCACCGTGTCGAGCTGTGTTGTGGGACCTATAGGCAATTTTATACGCCTACAATGGGAAACCTGGATCTTTACGTTTCAAAAGTATGGGATTTGATAGCATTTCACTGATATTGGCGGCTAAAAAGACTTTCTTTGGAACATTTATTCGCCTCTTCTTAGTGCACAATTCTTTTAAAATTTAGCATAAGATGGAATTTGTTCAATTACATCTAAGAGAGGAATGTTGACCTTAACCTGCTTGAATGTTTCTAGGATCTTCTCCTCCTGAGGAGAGTGTTTTCTAGACCTGAGTCTATCTGGAAAGGGAGCAACCGGTCTAAATCTATCAAAAGCAGGCTCAGGTTCGGGTTCAGGTTCTTGGTCATCTGAGAGGAGTGATTGTTAAATAGATTCATCAGAAGAAGAAAGAGAAGGAATTTGTACATGATCAAGAGTTTGACTTGGAGGAGTTCTCATTTGATTATCGACCTGTCTACCTAACCGAAGTGAATGGATTGCATTCACTTGGGCTTCATAGGATGAACTGCATCCTGTGTTCTTAGGGTTGACCACGGGTTGACTTGGAAATTTTTCTTTCTCTCTTTCACTCACAGCACTAGCTAGTTGACCAAGTTGGGATTCTAATCTAGCTATAGCTTGAGTGTTAGAGTTGAGCATTTGTCCAGTGGATTGCATGAAGGAATTCAGAGTGCTAGAAGTTTGAGTCAACATATTCGTGGTTTGAGTGGAGGCCTCAATTATGATTTCTAAACCCCTTTCCAAGATATTGAGACGTTTATCCTGATCTGGATTGTGTGGAGTCTGAATTACAGCTTGATGAAGAGGAGACTGATTTTGATACGGCAGATTGGGTTGTTGAAATTGTGGATGAGAATTGAAAGAAACTGTGTTTCCTAGGTTTTTTCCCTTAGGAAAATGTTGGGTCGAAGCGGGAGTGAAGTTTTGAGTTCCGGGAGAATTTTCTTGATTCCATGCAAAGTTGGGATGATTTCTCCAACCTGGATTATAGGTTGGAGAAAATGGATCATTTCTAGGGTGCTGGAATACAGCGTTCATCTGTTCTAATGCATTGTTATTGCCTAGGAGAGGGCATTCCTCTGAAACATGGGTAGGAGACTGACAATTGTGACATCCTGGGAAGGAAACATGATTGAGTTGAGCTGGAGCTCGTTCCTTAATTTCTAAGGCTTCTAACCTCCGCAGAATTGTCGTCATCTTCGCTTTAGAAGCAATGTTTGAGTCCAAGGAAAGACCACTAGACTTAGAATGGGGAACTGATTAAACCCTGTCATCACAGTGTTCCCATTGCATTGTTTTTTCAGAAAGACTCTCTAAAAACTCCCACGCTTCATCAGCGTTTTTCCTCATGAAATCCCCGTGGCACATTAATTCCAAGGAAGTTTTTGCAGAATAATCTAATCCCTCATAAATTATTTAGCACAATCGCCATTTTTCTAAACCGTGATGAGGACATTGGATGAGAAGATCTTTAAATCGGTCAAAATACTTCCAAAAAGGTTCTCCCGGGATAATTTTAAAGTTTTGAATGCTGTTCCTAAGCTTTACCGTTTTATGAATAGGGAAAAAATTCTTAAGAAAAACGGTGACAAATTCATCCCAAGTTGAGATGGAATTTGTGGGTAAGCTGTACAGCTATTTTTTAGCTTTATCCTTAAGAGCAAATGGAATAAATCTAAGCTTAATCGCATCTTCGGTTAATTCTCTCATTTTAATCATAATACACACTTCCTCAAATTCCGAAATAAAAATATATGCATTTTCTGTTTCATTACCAAGGAATTTGGGAAGCATGTTTATGTATTGCGGTCTAAGCTCAAAATTTATTCCATTTGTTTCGGGGAGCCTAATGCACGAGGGGATTACATTCCTAATGGGATAGCACATATCATGAAGAACGGGTGGATTAGGATGCTCCATTTCTATGATTGGTTCAAGGCGAATTAATCGACGTGTATTATCCCTAATCCACTGTTGCATACACCAAAATATTTCTTTTTACTTTTATTTTTTTAAAGGAAAAAAATTTAGTTTTTTTTATGAGAAGAAAAGGATAAAGAAAATTCTTAACTAAAACAAACCAAAATAATCACTTTTCAATCACTCTAATTCTAGGGTTTAGCCTAATTTACTAGACCAGCTCCTAACCGAAAACTCCTATAGTAAAAAGATAAAAGTTTTACCCAGGTCGTTAGCCAGGAAAGGATAGTACTAGAGGGTAATCAGAGATCAATTAAGTACCTCGTTCCTTACGGAGCGTTTTATGCAACCCCTAAACCTTACCTTAGACACCAACTAATCTGAGAAAACTTAAACCAGTTCACTTAAGAATTTCTTGTTCCTTGTTGAGCTCGAATCCTTAGGGGCCAACGTCTAATGAGTTTTATTAGGCTTGGGTTTGTGAAATGAGGAATCAATGATTTTTGGGCTAAGGAAAGGGTGATGAAATCCCTCACCTTATCTTGATTATGGGGTTTGCCCTTAAAAATATTTTTAAGTGTGTGCCAAATCAAGATGCTCAAATCACTTGGTGAATTCCTACTATCAATATGAAATACAACCCTATGAATTAAAAATAACTAAAAAGGATGGAAAAGAAAAATCTTTTTTTTAATTAGGGTTAACAATCAAACAAATGAGAAGGGGGAATATGTTTGAATTTATTATCTTGTTAGTAAATGTCAAAGTGGAGGGTGAATTTTATTATGGTCAACAAAAATAAAATCTTTTTTTTAGTCCTAATTGTCTCTAAATGTGAAGAAGTAGCTAAAGGGTGGAATTAAAAACTAGAAAGAAGACTTACCCGGAAGCAAATCTTCAAATCCTAGTTCTCCAATCCGCGATCTTCAAGCTCCAAGCGTTTCCTTCACAAAAAACACACAAGTTAAAGAACCAAAATAATTAAAACCTACTTAAGCACCTTCCCCGGCAACGGCGCCAAAAACTTGATGCGGCATAAACATGTACCAAAAAGGTTACAAGTGCACAACCGTATCAAGTTATAGTATAAAGATATCGATCCCACAAGGAATGTGCTTTTATAGGAGAAAATATAAAATTGGTTCTTATTTTGTGTGCGTGACAAATAGGAGTGATGAGTAAATGTGATTGTGGAGAGAGTGAAAGTGATAGTGTATGAAGCGACGCAAAATTTAAGTGAGAGTGGATGTGACAAAGAATGAGTGTGATCAATAAGGCAAGAAGGAAAAAATGAATAAAATCAAGGAACAAATGAAAAATCAAGAATGAAGAATAAAATTCTAGAATAAAAGAAAATGTAAGAAATTAAAGATAGTGGATTTAATTATAGATATGGGTAATCTAAAATTGAACCCACTTCTTAGAAAATGGTGATTCACTAGAGGGTTCTAGCCTAAAGGCGAATCAAACAAAATAAAAATAAACAAAAAGAAAAACTAAACCCAAGAGGGTTCTAGCCTCAAGGTGAATAGTGTAAGAAATTAAAATCTAACTACAAAATAAATTATAAAATCCAAACTATAAAATAAAATTGTAAGAATTAAATACAAGAAAATAAATCTATTCTATAAGCATAAAATAAATCTAAGGCAAGAGGGTTCCAGCTAGGGGTGGAAATGAACCAAATAATTAATAAATGGTTCGATAATTGTTCGAATAACTATTCGATCATATTCGATTCGATAGTTCATTTATCACTAAACAAATATTTTTTAGTATTCGAGTTTATTAACAAATAGAATTTAACCAGATGTATATTCGATTCGTTTATCTATTAAATATTCGTTTAAAATTTGATCACAGCTTATTATTTGTATTATTACACATATGATGTCATATTTTTAACCCACTTACCATTTCTACTTAAGTTTTATATATAGATCTTAAGACTTAAATAATCTTAAATCTGTTTTCTAATTAAAATTTTGATTTAAATATATATACATCATATATTATAAAGAAGTAATTTTTTATTTATAAATTTTAATACTATTTGAAAATTAAACTCTTTAGCGAAATAAATATACTTTGATATTCGATAAGTATTCGTGAATATTCATGAATATTTATCAAATACCAAGTATTCGAGTTCGAATTCGAAAAACTAGATATATGAATAATAGAGTCCATATTCGAATTCGATAATTTTAAACAAATACAAATATGAACACCTTAGTATTCGATTCGATTCGATCATTTACCACCCCTAGTTCCAGCCTCTTGGCTATTTAACAAGAAAATAAAATCTAACTACAAGCATAGAAATAAATCTAAACTAATAAGCAATAAAAGAGAAAAAGAAAAAAATACAAACCTTCAAATAATTCTCCATCTTTATTTTCATCTTCATCATCCAATAAAGAGAAGAAGAGAAAAATTTAAAGTGGTAAAAAAATTATTATTAATTGCAACAAAAAGTTACAATTTTAGAATGCCTTCTCAATTAAGAGTAGCCCTCCTCTCCAAAAGAAGTTATAAAATTTTCACCTCCTTAACCCCTCACTCTCTACCCCTATTTATAGTAATCATCAAAGAATATGAGCCATTGGATTTGTCTTGAGCCCCAAGCAACAATCTCCACCTTTGAATTTGCTTTTTGTTCTTCTCTAGCCCACCATAGGAGGCCCAATTGAATTTAAAAAACAAATAAAAATCAGCCAAGTCCGGCCCATCCAAATCAGTGCTTTTCTTGTGAAAATCCAAGCCAAGTCCAATTCAAATTCGGTCCAATGCATTTGATTTTCAAAATTAAATCCCAACGCCGGCCCATTCAAGTTAAAAGCCCACTCTGCAGCAGCTTGTCCGGTCCCAATTTCAAATGCAGAAGTCAAGTAGTCCGGTCCTTCATGTGATTTTCAAAAATCAATTCAAGTTCGGTCTCCTATGCAGCAACCAACCATATTCATGATTCATTTGATTTCGGCCCATTCAAAATCCAGCTGCAGCAATCAAATTCGATCCATTTGAATTTCAAAATTAAATCAAGTCCAATGAAGCAATCAAGTCCAATTGCAGCAACCACCGGCCCAATCATATAATTAAAATCCAAATATGCAGCAGTCCAGCCCAATTGCATTTCTGCAGCAATTAAGTTTTTGGCATTTGATTTTCAAAAATCACCTCTGCAGCAGTCCGGTCCTTGGAGCTTGATTTGGTGTAATTTTTTTGATGGGCTTTGGGCCTTCTAAAATTTAAATATTTCATTTGGCTTCTTGAATTTCTTATTTCTTCATTTACTCAAGGGCCTTTGTTGAGAGATGAGATTTTTAGGATTTATTCTTCATTAACCTGCAATTAAAGATAAAAACAATTATTAGTGGTATATTTATTCATATCAAATAGATAATAAGGGTATAAAATTATAATAAAATGTGATTATCACAAAACAAGTGCTCCCTAGGCCGATACATTAAGTCGAATCAAGCCTCTCTGTAAAGATCATCCAACTGAGTCCGAAGCTCGGCCAACTCAGTCGGAGGCATACGATAAGGGGTCTTGGAGATCGGAGCAACTCCCGGCTTCAAATCTATGAAAAACTCAATTGCTCGATTCGGTGGCATTCCGTAAATATCATCGGGAAACACATCTTCAAATTCTCGAACTACATCTGGCTTCTCGGATTCCACTTGCATTGCAGCTAACGTCGCCTTCTTCGGTCTAGCTCTGTACTCTACAGGTCCGACTGATGTGCTGCCACTGAAGAAGTCAAACCTCGGGTGATCTGGTATCTCAAATACTGTACTCCGACGGTGATAATCAATGGTGGCAAAGAATGACCCTAACTAATCTATCCCAAATACTGCATCAAAGCTCGGTAATTCAATCACTAGAAAGTCTACAAAGAGTTTCCTCCCGCAGATGACCACAAGGCATGCTTCATAACCACTGGATGCTACTAAGACACCACTGCCAGTGTTGATATTCCAGTCCATAGTCAGAGGAGTTATAGGAAGAGAGTGGGCACTTGCAAATCGATGAGATAAGAAACAATGGGAAGCTCCAAAGACAAATAGTGATAAAGCAGGAACGGAAGAAACAAGAACCTTGTCTATTACCTATTATAGGAGGATGTAAATGCAACTAACTTAGTATTCATAAATATTCCTATCATGATATTATCAGGTAATGTTAAATAAGGAGGTTCATATGTAAATAAAACTAAGTTGAACAATTTTTACCAGTGATAACCTAGTCGTTCGCCTCAGCTTCTACGGCTGACATCATAAACATATGTCGTTGTGGTTGCTCCCTTTGTGCTTCCTGATAAACTTGCTGGTGTGGAGGAAGAGGCCCTGCTCGAGGATAGGATCTATGCTGAGGCGGTGCTGCTGGGGCAGGTCGAGGCAGAGCTAGAAGAGCTGCTCGAACTGGAGGTGGGGGCAAGCTGGCCTGCAGTCGCTGCGGATAGTTCCAACTGACATGATTGGGGGATCCACAAGCATAGCACAAATGAAGATGCCTACAGCACTCTTGCTGGGTATGCCCAGTGTAGCTACAATGGGTACACTTCATCGAAGGCTGACCATGAGACTACACTCCAGGGTGCTGATAAGGGTAAGCATGAGGGGGTGGCTGACGCTAAGAATGTTGCTACCTCCAGGGGGCCTGCTGCTGCTACCTCGGGGAAGGACGCTCGATAGTCCTAGCTAGAACTACTGGTGCCCTATTCCGTATCACATTGGATCTTCAGGTTCCTTCTGCATGCTCTCAATCTCACGTGCTGCATCCAGTACTACATCGTGTGTCGTAAGTACTCTACCAGCCAGAGCAAACCTAATTTACTTATCCAAACCCTTCTGGAACTGATGCCTCCTAATGATAGGGCCTGAAACCAGATAGGGAGCATATCGACTTAGGGAAGAGAACTCGGCCTCATACTTATTAACTGATCGGCCTCCCTGCTTAAGCTCAACAAACCTACATAGAAGTTCATCCCAAGCTGACTGAGGAAAGTACTTCCTGTTGAAGCGCTCGGTGAATGTGACGCCCCTGGGTTCACACACGGCTGTAGTCCGAGGTGAAACCATGGATGTCAAACCTGTCATACACCACACCGTGCGATAACACGTTTCACCATCACAATCACTAT
>BQKN01045649.1:30523-45522 GCA_022839385.1 Asparagus kiusianus
ATATATAGACACACACACACACATACATACACATATACATATATTAATTCTTTTCTGCATGAAAAGTAACATTTCCTTATTTTATAAATTATCTTAAATTTATTTCTTTTTCGATAATATTTCGTAAATTCTAATTTTAACACCTAACTTGTTATTTCATGTCCGTAATTTCTTAACAAATATAATTAATAATATTATTAATCTAATTTCCACCCGTGCGTTCGTTATTTCATGCTTGTCAACTTTCAAATGTAAGCTAGTATTACACATAGAAGGTCGCTATTGGGAAAAACATATTTGGATAAAAGTTAAACATCGACTATCAAAAGTAATCATTAACATGATAGTTTTGTGAACTCACCATCATATTATTACAGAGGATTGGAGGAAAATAAGTAAGAAAATCATTACCTCAATTAGCTTCTTCCTTTACAGTGGATCAAGAGCCTACGGGTAATATTTCTTCAGAAATTTACCATTGATGGGCATCATGATTTTATTACTGTCTTGATTAATGAGACGATACGCTCCATTTGAGTAGACAGTTTCCACTACAAACGGTCCTTCCCATTTTGGCTCGAACTTTCCTTTCTTTTTGAGTTCAGAATCATTAGGCATCGGACAGCGAGAACTAAGTCGCCTTTCTTAAATGTGTGGTATCTGAGTTTCTTATAAAATGCTCTGAAAATCTGAGCTTGATAGAATTCAATATGTTGCTGAGCCAGTAGTCGCTTTTTATCTAGCAACTCTAATCCTTCAAGACGTCGGCGATGATTTTCTTCTGTTGTCATTCTAGTTGCAAGCGCTATTCGAAGAGATAGAATTTGGATCTCTAATGGTAATACAGCTTCACATCCATATACCAAGGAGTATGGTGTCGCACCTGTCGGTGTACGAACTGTTATGCGATAAGCCCACAAGCTTTGACCCAACTTCTTATTCCAATCTCTTTCGTTTTTCGAAACCACCTTAGTAAGAATTTTGATAATGGTTTTGTTAAAAGCTTCTGCTTGCCCATTAGCAGCATGGTTGTAAGCTGTTGCGACCAAATTCCTAATTCTGAATTTATCGCAGAATCGAGTAAAGGATTGGCTAACAAAATAGGGTCCGTTATCATGGATGATACGTCTCAGAATACCGTACCTGTATATGATATGGTGTTTTAGGAATTTAACCACATCACTTATCTTGACTTCTTTTAATGGGATTGCTTCGGCCCATTTAGAGAAGTAGTCGGTTATCGCTAAAATGAAGCGATGTCCCTTAGAAGAGGGTGGGGATATCATGCCAACAATGTCCATACCCCACATCTCAAATGGCCATGAAGTAGCTGACGGATGGAGATGTTTGGATGGCTAATGCATATAATTAGCATATATCTGGCAGGCATGACATCGTTTAGCATAAGCAACAACATCCCTAACCATATTTGGCCAATAATAACCCAGTCTGCGAAGTCGGTCCCACAACTTAGGGTCGGGCTGATGAGCTCCATAGATGCTATCATGCGCCTCCTTAAGAGCTTCTTCTGCTTCTTTGCTTGATAAGCAGCGAAGCAATAGTCCATTATATGACCTTCGATATAAAGTCTGGGACTAGAAACTATAGTAGAATCTGGATGCTCGTCTGTGAACAAATTCTCTTTCTTTGATGTCATCAGGTAATAATCCATATAAGACCTAATCAATGATCGAAAACTACCAGTCTCTGGGTTCAAATGTGGTTAGCTCTTCCTTGACCACATTAATTTGCAACGCATATCTCGGTCGGAATAATTGTCTACTTGTCACCGCGATTTGCTAGGTGGCTCTTTCAGGTAGGGCTAATGTACCTGCAAGAGATGCCTGCGTCAGCATAAGTATTCTTAAGACGGGGTATATAGTCAACGTAGAAACCTTCAAAGGAGCTGGCCAACACAATGGCTGCGGTATGATAGGGAATGAGATCCTCATTCCTAACTTCATATTCTCCTTTTACTTAGTTGACGATGAGTTGTGAATCACCATAAGCCTCTAGATGCTTCACCCCTAGCTGTTTGGCTATGTCAAGGCTGATTAACAAAGTATTATATTCGGCTACATTATTAGAGCATGGCTCTGTTAAGGAAATGGCTCAAGGTAGCACATGGTTTTGTGGGGAGATGAAGACTACCCCTACTCCAGCAATAACCAGACCGGTAGGGCTTGCTCTTGCCGCGTCATCAAAGTATAATTGTCATACCGGTTCTGTTGATATGATGTTGGCTTCATACGTCTCATCAGGTATATCCTGGTACAATTTGACCTTTCTGTTCAACGGATGATTGGCCATAAGATCACAGATAGCTTGACTTTTTACTACCTTTTGAGGTTTGAAGTGAATGTCATACTGGGATAACAATAACACCTATCTTGCAATTTGACAGTTTAATATACTGGGTTGCATCATGAACACCCGTATAGGATTGATCTAAGAAATGACATGTATGGTTTGTCCAACCAGGTAATATCACATCTTTTGGACTGTGAAGACCAGAGCTAAGCATTCTTTTTCAATAGGAGAATAGCGAGGTTCAGCTCCTGATAAAGTCCTACTGAGATAATATGCAGCCTACTCATGATCGTTATTATCATTTTGTGCTAAGAGTCCTGCTAAGGCATGCTTTGTAGCTCGAATGTATATCAGGAATGGTCTACCTGACTTTGGTGCAACTAACACGGGTGGACTAGAGAGATATTGCTTGATCTCTTCAAATGCTTTCTGACAAGCCTCATCCCATACGAAAGATACCCCTTTCTTCATGAGTCTCGAGAATGGTTGACACTTGCCTGATAGATTGGAGATAATCCTACAAATGTACGCCAAGCGCCCTTGTAGACTATGAAGTTCCTTAAGGTTCTTTAGAGATGGAAGCTCTTGAATAGCTTTGACTTTATCTGGGTCAAGGCGAATTCCATTAGCTGTGACTACGAACCCAAGGAATTTACCGTTGGTTATCCCTAAGAATGATTTGGTTAGGTTCATCTTTAGTAGGTGCATCCGCATGAGATCAAATATTGTTTTCAAGTCATGTAAGTGATCTTTCTTGTCATGACTTTTGACCACTAAGTTATTGACATAACATTCCACAGTCTTCCTTAAATGTTCTCGAAAAATAGTGGTCATGGTGCGCTAATACGTAGCTCCTACATTCTTCAACTCGAAGGGCATTACTGTGTAACAGTATATCCTTGAATGTGTTCAGAAAGAAGTGTGCCTCTCATCATCAGGATACATCTTAATTTGGTTGTACCCTGAGAATCCATCCATAAAGGACATCCGTTCAAACCCGCACGTATTGTCAATGATGACATTAGTGATGGATAAAGAAAAATCATCCTTTGGACAGGCCGAATTTAAATCTCAGAAGTTAATGCATACTCGAATCTTCCCATTCTTTTTTAGGATGGGGACGATATTGACTACCTAGTCAGGATATTGTTCCTCACGGATAAATCCCTATTCAATGAGCTTTTTGACTTTAATTTCAATTGCCTTCATGATCTGGGACCGAAATTATTGTTGTTGTTGCTTAACAGGCTTAGCATCTGGTTTGATGTTGAGACGATGCATAGCCACCTGAGGGTCAAGACCTGGCATGTCTTCATAATTCTAGGTGAATACGTTAATATATTCATGAACAAGAGCGATGAGGTCCTCTTTTTCTTCTGGTGATAAGCTATCACTTATGAATATGGGTTTCGAGTTAGACTCGTCTCCTATGTTTACTTGAATCATCTTGTCATCTGTAGGAGGTTCACATTGTTCAAAATGATGCTCCCACTATATGCCGAGTTGCCTACTCAATGGATCTTCAGACAAGGGTAATTGATCATCCTCTTGAGTTTCAATCGGCTGAGCTGAAGTCATGTTGACCATGAGCTCTTTGAATACGGCACCAGTGCTAACATCCGAATCCCAACAAGTCGATTTAGATGAAGAATTAGTAAGGTGTCCTTCTGAATCCTCAGCTGCTCCGAAGCACCACACCATATTAACGGTGGGGATTCATATCCCAACCCCCTGTGAGTTTTGTGATAATAATCATCATGTTTCCCTTCCGGAACATAGGTAGACTTGATAGGTGTCTTCCGTCCCTTGTCAAAGTTTAAACCTTCTTTGTGGGTGAAATCGTATATTATTTTCCTTATAAGATATCGTGTTGTTTGTGCGAAGTATGAGAATTGAGGGCCTCTTACTTTTTTTTAGCTTCTTCACAAAGAGTTTGCATTGGACCATCAGTTTGTCTAAAGATAATGTCTTTTTGACCATTATTATTGGCTGGTACTATAAAGACTGCTCGTGAAGATTCGACCCGACGTTGGTTTGTCACGGAGGATAATCGGATTGGCATGTGCAAAGTGGATTCAGCATACAGTCGCGGAAGAGGATCTGATATCACATCAGCACTATTACCTGGCATATCAGAGTTACATCCAACATTCTATAAGTAAGCTAAAGCATCATTGTTATTGAAGATAACTTTGTTGTCATCAGCATTATTTACATCCAGACTTTCAAGACCAATGATGATGGGTTTAATGTCATTGAAGACAAGACCCTGTTCGTACTCAGACTCAGTATTGGCTTCATTGCTGCTATCAAGGTCCTCAACTAGTGGTACATCAATTGGCTTGTCATCAATGTAGTGGATGGAATCTGTAAAATAAGTCTCCACCCCCTTGAATGGTTGCTTTTCTGCGACCACTATTTTGACTTCACCACTCTCATCTACATATTTCATACATTGATGTAGAGTGGATGTAACAATCAAATTATTATGGATCCGTGGCCGACCCAATAATAAATTATAAGACGTCTCTACATCTATGACATAGCAGGTGACATCTGTCCTCAAGTCACCCATTTGGCATTTAAGTTTGATTTTGCGTAAAGGACGAGTGTTTGAAGCATTGAAACTATAAATGGTGGTTCTCGTGGTTGACAATCGATGCAGTGGAACCCCCAAGATGGTGAATGAGTCTCAAAGGTATGATGCATAAAGCTGAACCAGGGTCAACCTGAATTCGATCTACCCGAATAGAACCGATATACCCTGTGAAGTATAAGGGTTTATCATGCTTCGGATTCCTCACATGCATATCCTCCAGAAAAAAGGTGATGCATGGCATCCATCCTTGAAAGATTTGATGACATTGAGGGCATGCATCCAATGTTTCCTCTATTGGGTTCGGTAGAAAGTGAGTAAGGCAGGTCTCGTTGTCTGCTAATGCTTTGCGGAGGGCTTCCCTTGTTGATTGCGATAAGCGTAAGAGCTCGAATAAGGTAATCCTTGTTGGGATGTTAGCTAATTGAGCTAACACATCAAACTTAAAAGGACCCTTTGAGCTCTCCAGAACATCCTTCTGAGTGCCTTACTATAACGGAGTTCCTTCCCCTTGAGATCGTGGGCGGACGCTGGTACCTTATCTGCCATATCCTTCTTCGGTTTTGGTGGGATTACTGCTCCTTCAGGGTACTTCTTCAAATACTTTTTTCCTCCATGAGTTCCTGATGTTTGCGCGGTTGTATGGTGAACCCTGGCAGCTCATCTTTAGAACTGCTGAGGGACGTAGTTTTAACCTCCTCATTAGGAATGACTGACACAGTGTTACAGGATTTTTGCCTAGAGTTAGACTTCTTCGAGTCTGCTGAAGTCCATTGCCTATCTACTAATAGATCAGGATGAACCCATATGACTCCACCTTCGGGGGTGGTATAAGGAGCCATACCCTTCTCCTTCTACTAATGAGGATCGAGATTCATAATCCTAGTCTCTGCTTGAGGAATTGGCTGTACACCATTCTGAACTTGAACTTCTACGAAGTCTCCAAACTGCAACGAGACCATGTTCATTGATACCTTCTTCTGACCCGTCTGAAGAGTTATAACACCTGCATCTAACAAATCTTGAATTTTATCTTTCAAAATATAACATGCCTTGATCGGGTGGTGCACCATCCTGTAGTACATGTAGTAGTTAAGATCATCGGCCCTCAAGACTTATTCAGGTCGCCTCAAATTGGGGAGCTTGATCTTATTCATATTTAACAAATACTTGAGGATCGAGACAATGTTCTCATCCTTGAAATCATATATCTTCTGAAAGCGATTATCAGAAGAATTGTCTTTCTAATTTGCAGCTGATTTAGGGGAAGGGTTAGTATCCACCGCCAAAGTATCTTTCCCTTTTGATTACTCTTGAGGGTTAAAGTTTCCTTTATTCCCTCCGTTTTTAGGATGAGACTCCTGAGATTCTTCAGCCTCTATCCTCTTAAGCATGTTCTCGACCTGCTCTTCCTGCCACATCAAATCCTTCCATGAACGGGCTTCAACAGCACCCATCTTGGATAATATGTTAATAGAAAGGTTGTTGCGGCACATCTCCATAAGAGTCGCTTCAGAGACTTGATTGCGTGAATACAACGATCGATTCCTGAATCTTTTAATAAAATCGCTGATAGACTCTGTCTTCTTCTACTTTTTGGCCAACAGTGTAGCCATGGACACCTCAGTGTCATCATCAAAGAACCGAGCTAGGAAGAGCTTCTCCAAATCCCTCCAACTTTTGATTGACTCAAGCTCGAGTCTGCGAAACCATTCAAAAGCTACTCCTTTCAGGGTACTGATAAACAGTCTAGTCATAATGGGATCATTACCCACTATGTGTCTAGTATGTGCCTAGAAATAATAGATGTGCTGGGTAGGTGAACCCTTGTTATCAAATTGCACCAAATTGAGTGGCTTGAAGTTCGGAGGATATGAGACGTTATCCCATTCAGCTGGATAAGGTCTAGCTACCCCCGGGTCTTCGAAGTTTCCCTTAGAGCTTCAATGCATTAAGTTGCTTCTAGAAATCATCCAATTTTTGATCCCGCACATTCATATGAGGATCGAATTCAGCTTCAGATGATTCAGAATGAATCTTCATAACATTTTCCTCTTCATCGTCTTCATCATTGCCATCTTGATTTCGACAGTTATTTTCTTCATCGGTGAGTGAAGGCCGCCTATGTCTTGATCCTGAAGCTTGGGGATGGACTTTCTTCTTTTTCTTTTCTTTCTCATTGAGGAGTTTTTCTACCATTACTTCCAAGTGTTTGATAGATTCATGTCGCTGACGAATGGTTAAATTTGTTGCTCTTCCATCTGCCTCGCCATGTCTTCCTCACTTCTAGCCATGTGAGCACTTGTTTGTTCACTTTGATCAGTGTTAAAAGACTGAGAGGTTGTAATAGCAGAGTTCTCAGGCTCTTCATCAGCCTCATCTATAATGCCCGCTAATCATCGGTAATCAAATGGGATCACCACACTAGTACGAGTACGAGTGTGCTGATATACTCCCTGTCTGTCGACAAGCATTTCACCTAACCCTGGAGAGTATTCAGGATCAGAAGATTTAGAAGAATCGGCTAAGGGTTTGCTCTTGCCCTTGCTGACCATATTAATCGTCACTTCGACGTGGCAATTTTGGACGCTTGGTCTTTGGGACAAAAGCGCTTTCTTCTAGATGAGATCGTCAATGGCTCGGTCAGTCATGGTGTATGAGATAAAAGCGCTTTCTTCTAGATAAGATTCTCAATGGCTCAGTCAGTCGTTTGAAAATTAAAGATTTGTGTGCTGACTCCCCACATGGACATTGGGAAAGCACTATAAAGATAAGCTTCTCATAGCAGTAATGAGATTGCATCTGACTCATACTACGTTTGTGTATGAGATAATCACGGAGGTCAATAGTAGAACTACTCCCAGCGGGCTCTGTCAACTTAGCTTTACCCGAGCGAGACCCTCTAAATGGAAGAGGTTGACGAACTTGGGTAGCTGGACTAACTTCATCATTCATGTGTTTATGACGAGGTTCGTTGATAGAATGAGCTTGGCACATTCGCCTTTTCGGGCCGTTCTTAACTTGAGGTTTACTCTCTTGATGAACCTCGAAATGAACCACTTGCTGAACTAATTGAACCTCACTTTATGGATGAGGTTCGTTCTCTAAGCCTGCTCGGGTACAGGGATGAGCTCCATCATCGGCCACTTGACCCTCGTCAGACTTGTTAACCTTGGGCTGATCATCTCTCGGTCGATAGTGGAAACTGTCTAGCGAGACTAAGGCTCAAGCCCTATAGCGATCTTGATTCTGGTGCTGACGTTGTCACGTACATCTAGAAAGTGGATGTACAGAAACTCTCGCTTTAGCCGAAGCTAGGTGAGGTTCATTATCAGAAGTCGAGGTTTGGTTAGTAGAAGCTGAAGTTCGGCTAGGTTGCTTAACAACTCATTTCTTAGCCTGACGACTAGTTGTTGGAGCCTCCTCTTTGAGGGGCATAAACGTTTTCTTGAGACTAACTCGAGTTAAATCATCAGAAGCTACTTGGGCTGAAGTCTCATAAGAGATTCGACAGCACTTTTATGCCTTGGTAGGACTGGACTTACCAGAGGAGATAAACTCCTCGTACTTCGTCTGGTCAAACTCTATGACCAGAGTTTCAACCTCGGTTCCCACTGCAATCTTGTCTGACTGCACCACCACCATCTCGTTAGAAACAAAGGATGCTCTCATTGTGGTTGCCATCTTCCGTAGGATCGAAAAGTTGAAGTTTGATTGATTTCTTATTTTAAGAAACAGATTCGATCACTTAGTACAAATCCCTTACAATCACTCGCATGCTCTCTCTCGATTACAGAGTAAGAGAAGATTAGTTTGATTTCTCTTTTGTTTAAAAGTGGGTTTTTGGTGGCGAAAGGATGCTTCTCTCGATGCTCAAGCCGAGATTGCTTCCTATTGACGATCAGAATAAGATCACAAAAGCTTCTGATGGTGGCTTAGATCACGAGAATGTAGGCACTGGTCTCTCTTTACGTGATAGCCAAAATCTTCCAAAAGTCTCTCTTCACTTTCATAGCTACTCATGACTATTTATAGAATTTCAGCACGTAACCAACGTGCTAAAATTGTGGGTATAGGGTGCAGCTGCCTCCTTTAATTCAGCCCACGTTGGTTACTGGGGGGTGAAACGAGCTTCTAGAACTTAGCCCATAGGTTAACTAAATCTTAGCAGTCATTACAATTAGATCTATAGCGGATAACGAGCCTCACTATATGCCGAGGTTTATCTGATTGAACGAGCCTTAATATGCAGCAAGGTTCATCCTCTAAGGCCAACTTTGCAGTACAGCAAGCTCTGTCTTCACTGACGTTGTCTGACGAGCTTCGTATTCACTAACGAACTTCATCTTTAATAGTTGAACCCGACTGTGTAGCAAGTCTTGTGAATTTCCTTTTGACGAGCCTTGTCTTCGCTAGCAAACTTTAAGTCTGATGATGAGCTCTGAGCCTCGTATCCAATGACTAGCTTCGAACCTCATTTCTACTGGTGAGCTTCGAACCCCGTATCCAACGACGAGCTTCAAACCTCATTTCTACTAGTGAGCTTCGAACCTCATATCCAACGACGAGCTTCGAACCTTGTTTCTAATAGGGATCCTCGCTGGGCGGTGAGTCTCATCTTTGACCAAGACGAGGTTCATCCCTATGACGACCCTCATCATATTTTGAAGTTCGGCATTTTTTATGCCTACATGTGCGTGGGGTGTTCATCAATACCTACAATAATCTTTTTGCTGGTGTTGTGACACTAAATACACCTTCATATAAGTTGAAGGAATATCTTAAAGATCTAAGCAAATTCATTGTTGCTATCGCTTCTGCTGTATTGACCGAGTCCGTCAACCTATGACTCTCCAGAACTCCTATCCGCTACTTGAAAAGAGGGGGGAATTAACAGCGTCAGAGCGCTAGCAAGATTATCTCTATCTTCCCCCAGGGGAAGGGCTACTACATATGATAGAGAGTCTTTACCTAATATGCATAGTCTACCTAAACCATTTACCCTATACTAATTAGGGTTAATATCTAGAAATCCATAACACGAGATGAGTATGTCGAGCGAAATAATCCAAACAAAGAAACCCTTATATATACCCATGTATTTCAAATTGTCAATCGCTAAATATCAACTCCAAAACTAAGAATAAAAGAATAACAGAATGCAATACTAAAATGTCAACCAAACAAAGTCATGTATGTCAACCAAACATCTCACGCTACCCTTGGGTAGATAATATAGAACAAGTACGCAATCTTGTGTAAACCACAATACAAAAATACTCTATCGTAATATATCTCAATGTGAACTACATTCAAAATCAATTACCACCTAAGACTCAGTCTATCAAGTATTCCACAATGCTATCCCTCTCAAAGTTCTATGATTCATCGCATCATCATGCAGATCAACGCAAAGGTGAATCAATCTATGCGCATCATTATGCGGAAACAATAATATAGGTACATCAATCTCTAAGCCTACTCATGCGGAAACAATGATATAGGTACACCGACCTCTGTGCATGCTCATGCGGAAATAATAATATAGGTACACCGACCTTTGTGCATACTCGTGCGGAAACAATGATGCATTACTGAGTGTAGTCCACTGCGGTCCCATTACAGTTCATCAACTAATGACTCTTAGTGTAGTCAATCCGCGATCTCATTATGGTGCACCAACTAACCCCACTCTAGCATCCAGAACTACCGTAAAACGGAATATACGTTACTCATGACAACACAAAATATTAGACTACGCTTATAAAGAGGCTTGTGCATACTCAAACCTATTACGTGCACTCTCCTGGTTACGCACATATATTGACATATGACTCACACCTTGTGTTCGCAAATCGGACGCACGGAGAAGAAAACAACATTCACAAATAGCACTAGACCGGTCGACCGATATGCATCTTTAGTCGAATGGTCGACGACGTGCACTAACATGTACACTCAAACTGCCATCAATTTATTGACCGATACTCATTTTCGATCAACTATCCAGAAGGAAATTTTTAGTTTCTTGCGAACCACTTAGCCAACCGATTTCTTTGATCGGTTGACCGACCAGAGTGAATTTTTTAGGTTTTGTTGTTTTTGTCAGTTTATCTCAAAACTTGTACTTTTAATGACATGATTAGTAAAACTTGATTAAATTCTCGTAATTACTTAACAAACGAATAACTTAAACAGGACCATATCACTTAAATTAATAATTCTAGGGTTTAAACATCCTAATTAACAAAACTCTTAATTAATTTGACTAACTAGAGTTTTAAACCAAAATAAACGTAAGTAACAATTTAAAATTAACTCTAATGATCATGATCATCTATACTTGTTAGTTAAAGATAAATCCTATTGTTCTTATCATTGGTTTAAGATTTATCATTATAAACAAGGTGTTAACACATCAGATTTAGCCCTAATCATTAGATTATCTATATAACACATAATGACATGATCTTTAGCTAAGGAAAGGTTTGGAGGAAGATGACCTTACCTTTTCAAACATGTTGATCTCTTACAAGCAAGCAAGACTCGATCCTTCGTCACCAAACGCCGCAGATCTCGGTCTCCTCTCAGTGTTCACTTCATAAACCTTTCACAAACTCACAAGTTAGGGTTAGGGTTTTGAGAGGGAATGTTGCTACTGCTAGGGTTTAGATATGAATTACATACATATATATATACTTATATATAATTGGGTCCAAAACTGACCCACAACTAAAGCCTAAATTCTGGGTTCTTCGATCGACTAGTTGTGAAAATTGGCCAACCGATAACTACACATCAATCGATCGATTGTTCCCAACGGTCGACCGACCATAACGAAAATCTAACTTACAATTTTGATATATCAGCGCATGATACTCACATATATGTACGTATTCGATCTTAAATCGATTTCAAATATGCTAATTCATCCTAAAATAGTTTCAAACATGATAAAGCTCATATTTATCATTTTAAAATAATATTTTAAAATTTTACGGGGTTTTAAAAATACGGATACAGATTAATCTTCAATAAGAAAAAACCTTAACCATATCCGCACTCATCGAAAATAGATACGGTTCGGATATTAGAGAATCTGATCAGATATGATCACGAATATGAAATGCATATTTAACAAACAGATATGAATCAGATATGAATTGTACACCTACGTATAAACAATCAAATGGGTAACTGTATGTGGTTGTAGGCTTCTCCCTGCATAAACATATGTGGTCACAAAGACGAACTTCAAATAATAAAAATAACAGGTCTTTTCTTAGTGCACAAGTACCGTCTTTATTTTTCATAGTAGCTTGAACCAAGTATTGATGAATACCGAGTCTTTTCTTTTTAGTACATCTTGCAATGTGATTTTTAAGATGAGTAGTCCCCGTGATACTATGTCCATCGGCTTCAAATGGGCAATGTTTGCATTTGGCTCTAATGATTTTGGTGATAACCTCTTTCCTATCAACTATTTTTTTCCTATTTTATCTATTTTGTCAAAATCTAATCACACTTCAGAATAACATATTTTTTCTTTTTAGGTTTTTCATCAATTTTACTTAAAGATTCCTCAACCACGGTTTCAACAGTAGGTTCAACATTAGGCTTAATAGTTGGTTCTTCATAAGATGCTTGAATTGAAGGACTACACATGATTTCTATTCAATGAAATTAAAAAAAAATTAATAAAAAATCTTATAGTCACATATTGATAAAGAAAGTATATGTAAAACTGAAGTTTTGTTCGACCTTATAGAATAGCAAGGATGATGGATCAGCGAGGATGGACGGCATTTCGTTGGTGAACTGGGCGTGCTGGTCCATCTCGCGGAGGAGGAGAGAGGAGATGGCGACGAGGGTGTGGAGACGGCGGATATGAAGGAGGGAGGAGATGTTAGAGAGGGGGTAGAGGAGGAGGAGGGAGATGATAGAGGGCGGCGAAGAGGAGGCAGGGGAGGAGGGGGGAGGTCAAGCTGAGAGGAGAGGTCGAGCGCAGGCAGCAGCGGAGGGAGGCGGCTGCCGGAGATGGACGGAGAGAGGCGAAAACTCGAGGCAGGGTGTCGGAGATTGAGCGGAGGTTGAGCAGAAATGTGACGGTGGAGTTGAGAATGTGGAATTTGAGGAATGGATTTGGTAAAGCTAGGTTTTTTACTTGGGTTTTGGGTTGGTTAGCGGTTACGGGTTTGGATATATAAATAGACCCGAATTCTTATATTAATTGAATTGTAGATATTCGTATTCGTAACAGAATTTTACACTCATATCTGTATCCGGATTCATACCCAAAAAATTGAAACTAGATCCATATCCAAAACCATATCCGCTGGGTTTTAAAAATAGTTTACCATATCCGCATCTGTTTGGATACGGATGCGGGTCGGTTCGGATATAACCAAACCATTTGGCACCCCTACATACAAGACTATCCACTACACTACACTCCTAGCAAGAGATTCTTAGTATTAGCTCTTTTCTGATTTCATGTTGGGATATTGCTCTATACTTAGAGCTTGATTCTGAGTAATTGGATTCCCAATGGTCTCATGTAGTAGCAAGTCAGCAATTTATTACTAACATATGATTATATGATCTCAAACTTCTATCAACTTAGTATATGTGGACTTAACCGTTGTAATCAATCATCTAGAAACTATGACCTAGTATAGTCCAAGAAGATCAAACACTACACACTAGAAAAATTTTTTAAGTCATGGGTAGGACCCTTTAACTTGTACACCTTATGCTCAAGTCCCTTGGCTATGAAACATTGGTTGGCCTACATAGATCACTTTATCCAGTTCTGTATAAATAAAGTTATTTTGATATTCATCTAGACTATTTCAAGATCTATTTGTACTGTAAGAGTCAATATGATGCGAATAGAACTAATTTTCTCAACTGAAGAAAATATCTTTTTTGGTAGTCTAGCCTACTACTTGGGTGTATACTCTTTCACTATCAAGCATGCCTTGCATCACTTATATGTTCCATCTTGCTTGACCTTGAAAACCTATTTCAATGGTCTTACATTTAGTTGGAAGATTCACTAGGTCTTAGACTTGATTCTTCTTCATGAACTAAAGCTCTCCATGCATTGTTGTTTTTCACTCTTACGCTGTAGACCCAAAAATTGTGTCCATAACAGCATGCAGTGCTACCATGAACACTTCCCCACAGATCTCAGAATCTCATTTGGGTACTAGTCCATAGAACGATCTATGAGGCAGTTGAGATTCCATAGATGGCTCCAATTCATCTAAAAATTATATCATTCATATTGTCCCTAACTTGTAAAGGAACCAATTCTTGCTCTATTGTTGAATCAATGACAGTCTTCTCAGTCTCGGATGAATGCAAATCATAATCTATTTCTTCTTTGTATAGGTAATCCTCCCTGAGGAACTTAATACTTTATTGGTCATAGTCTCATCATATTGCTCACATGTAAACACAACCAACATAGTGTCTAAAATGGTGTATGGAAGTACACTTTAATATTATAGGGTCCAAACTTCTCATCCAACGAAAAGCAGTGTATGAAAACAACACTCCCACATAGATTATACTAATCTTCAAGGTACACAATTCAAAAAGTTTGTCGTTTTCGATAGCATATTTCTCCAAAACCTAGTGGGTAGCTATTCTAAACCGTATCTAGCAAAGTTATTTCTGCAACACCATTTTGTAGCAGAATATAAGATATCGTTAATTGCATGATTTGTCCGTTTTCTGAACATTATTCCCTGAAATTCTAAGATAGATACTCTCTCACGATTAGTGTGCAAAGCCATAATGCTTTTGCTTAACTGATTATCTACCTTATTGATTTAGCACGTGAAACAAATTAAAGCATTCAACTGCGCGCGAAATCAGATACACATAATCATATATAGAGTAATATCCTATAAATATGAGGAATGCGCTTCACTTTGTATCTTTGTGAATACTGGTCTGCATATAATAGAGTGAACAAATTGCAATTAAGGTGCTCATAGCCTTGCCAAAAAACTTTCTAGTGATTTTGCCCATGAGACTGTTTGTGGAAAATTTTGTAATAAGAAGAAAATAAAAGAATTGTATT
>BQKN01045653.1:0-13554 GCA_022839385.1 Asparagus kiusianus
AAACTCTGGAGGATCTCAACCACCCTGGTTCGGGGATTCAGCAACCGTAGCAAAATCCTTAGAGATAGGATTTTCAAATCGATCTCAGAAGATCAAATCTGAGAAGATTCTTCAACAACAGAATACAGCTTGATCATTAACCGAATTTTCGGTTCTAACAACTCTATCTACAGAGTTTAAACTCGTTCAGAGTTCTTAAACTCATTAAAGAGTTACATATAAAATTTCCTATAGAAGTTCATCGTTCCCACGAGATAAGAGACGGTCGGATCGTCAACGGAGAGCAAGTTCGACGCAAGCAATCGAAGGAGGCACTCCATCGCTACCAAGAAGAATCCAGTTTTAAACAAAGGAGAAAACCAGATTCGTTTTCTTCTCTTTTGTAATCAAGTTGTAACCGAGATCAAAGGAATCAAAGTCAAATTTTCTTTATTCTCTTCTTTACGATTTTTCCAACAAACAAAAGATGGCGACTCCGCTGGGGACTAGCTTCTCCGATGAAGAAGTGGTGGCGCAATCCGACGTCCATCTCATGGGAACTACTGTAGAAACTCTCGTCGTGGAGTTTGATTAAGCAAAATATGAGGAAGCATTATCCTCTGGATCGCTTAGCCCCAAGGCTAAGCACGATGTACGCAAGACCTCCAAGAAGGTCAATTCTGTTGTCGAAGTGCCGAAGAAAGCCCTCTCCTTCGGCCAGGAACTCAAGTTGGCTCTGCAGGCGGAAGATCCCACCTCCGCGTCAGCCCAACGTGCTTCGGGCCACAAACGGCCTTTGGAAGAGACGAGTCCTGTGAACGTCAATGACGTTGCTGCTAAGGCTTTGAGACAAGCCAAAAAGAACGCTACTCGCCGACGGAGAAGATCCATACGACGAGCACACTTACGAGAAAGCCGATTGTTAACCCAACGCGAACATCGCGTTACTGAAAATCCAACCGAGCCTAGCATTCCCAAAGAAGAACGCTCACTGCGTGGCAATGAGCCCGACTACGAACCTAGGCTGATACAGCTCAAACGCGACCCTGAGTGGCGCGTTGTTCAATCAAAACGCAGCCCTCAGAAGGGAGCTGTCAAAACTAAACGCGCCCCTCAGGGGCGCGTTCCAATTGAACATGGCTCTCAGGAGTCTGTCTCACAAATTAAACGTGGCCCTCAGGTGCGCGTTCAAACGAAGCGTAACTCTCAGGAGTCCGTTTCACCAACCAAACGCGACCCTCAGGGGCGCGTTCAACCAAAACTCGACCCTCAGAGGTCAAGTTCTTCATTTAAACGCAGGCCTCGGCCTAGTGTTTACAAATCTCAATGCAACCCTCGCGTTATGTCTCAAGAACGCGATCTTCAAGGGGTCCGTCAGGTTCAAAAAGGTCAGTGTGGCTTTAAAATTCACGTTCGATAAGAACCAACCTCACCCACCCAAGGGCAGGGGGTTCCATCTCCACCTCCTAGCCCGGGGAAAGTTTCCTCCCAAATTCCTGACTTACGGGAATTATTGTCGAGAGGAAAATCAACAGCACAAGCAGCTCACTCATGTCAATGTGAGAGGCTCATCTCGGCAGTCCTGTCAGAATGCCCTTGTTGTGCATCCGCACCTCGGCAGTCAGTATTCGATAGGTTGACAAACGTTGTTAGGCCTGCCAAACGACAACGCCGCAACAGAAAGAAGAAAACTGAAGCGGAATACCCTCAGGTCACTATCAACATGATCGGCCGAGGGAAGGCCTCGCATACTGATTCTGACAAGTCACAAGAGAGTCATCCACCAACTGTCCGAGAAATTTGTGACCAGTTCGAAGGAGTATATCAGAATACTCGGACTCGGACGGGAACTATTCGCCCGGTTGACTATCAAAAATTAGCCAAGGGCATTACGATGAGTGAGGAACATTCGGCAATAGCCGAATCTCAATCTTCAAGCTCTGTTGGAGCTCGCGAGGTTTCCGCTTACACAACAGGGAACCATGAAGACATAGCCAAAAGAGTGGACGAACATAGTGTCATACTCCAAACGCAGCAGGAAACACTTCTCCAATTAAAAGAGATGTTGGCCCAGCTTCTTGCTGAAAAAGGCCACAAACCCGAATCTTCCCGGAGAACAACTTCGAAAGGAAAACAAAGAGTGCACGAACATTCAGATCGTGAGACTCACAATCTGGGATCTTCTTCCGAAGGTGAGAGGGAGATAGAAAAAAAACTACACCCTCAATCCACCAAGGTGGATGAACTGGAGGCTCGCCTCAACGCAATCGCTAACAGAAGCGAGCTTCGTGAAGAAGGAGTAGTACGGCCTTACCCTGCTGAGTGGGATACAGCTCCCTACCCACCAAAATTTAAGGCCCCTACCTTACAACCTTTCGATGGCACAGGATCGCCGAATCAACACATCTACTACTTCAAATCCCAAACTGGAGACGTAGTAGCGAATGATGCTATCCTAACCAGGTTATTCATCGGTATCCTTAAGGATGTCGCTTTCGAATGGTTCATGAAGCTGCCTGCTGGATCTATCCAAAAATGGGTAGATCTGGAAAGGCTATTCTTGGCCAGATTCTTTGAGGACGATACAGAGGTCTCCGTCCCGACTCTTCTTGCCACTAAGCAAAGGAAAGGAGAGTCAATCAAGACCTATGTAGAAAGATTCCGCAGCATGGCATTGCGATGCCCCTCAGGTATGACTTAATCAACTCTGGTTGAAACGTGCAGGCACAACCTGCAGACCCAACTCCTCGCTCAGATGGGAGTAGCAGAGTGTCGCTCCTGGAGACAACTAGTTTCGTAAGGAGAACAAGCAGAGGAGATAGTGGCGCGTGTCAAAGCTGAAGAAGTGCCGCAACCCAAACCGCAACAGCAATGCAATCAGCAAAATGCCCAGCGGTCTAAGGGAAAGGAGACTTTGGCAGCCGACTACACGCGAGTTCCGCCGCCGAACAAGCAAGGCAAAACGCCAAATCAGCAAAGAGCGCCCAAACAATATTCATTCAAAGAAGAGCATGTGGATACCTTATTCCAATTGCTTCGAAAGAACAACAAGCTCCAGTTGCCTGAAATCAGGAAGCCAGATGAAGCAGGAAAAGTGGATGACCCCAACTATTATCGTTATCACAGATTTCTGGGGCACCCTACCAAAAAGTGCTATGTCTTCAAAGACATCTTGCAGAATTTGGTAAACGCTAATGTGCTCACCTTGAAGCCAGAGCAGAAGACCGTATCCACTAATATGATAGCGGTCTAATTTGGTGACTTTCCCCTGGTGGTAACCGCGAACGGTGTTGTACCCATCCGCAAGGGAGAAATGCACCTAAAGAATGCTGACTTGCATAGTCAGAAGGACAGGGGGTTGGTACCCCTCACCACCCCAAAAGGGGAAATCATGTGGGTCCACCCTGACTTGCTTGGAGATCAACAGTGGACGAGCACCTCGTCCAGAAAGAAGGGAGGCAAGGCTAAATCTTCCAACATGATTAGCCCCTCCGTTACCGAAAACGATGACCACCTCAAACCTCTTACTGATTCAGAAGAGGAGAGGATTGTCCTGGCAGCATATCCAGGAGACAACCCTGGCACTCGGTCAGGAAAAGCCTACTTGAGGGATTACGGCCAGAATGCTCAAGAGGTGGAAGAACAGCCCCAAGACGCTGGGGGTTCTGTGCCGAAGAAGCCGGTCGACAAAGGCAAACAAAAAGAGCTCCAGTTTAATAAAAATCTTCACCAGGAACTCGGGGAGTCAAGTGCTCCCTTTCAATTCAACGTCATGGCACAATTGGCCAACATACCGGCCAGAATCACTTTATACGAGCTCTTGAAGTTATCTAAAACTACCAAGGAAGCTCTGATCGAAGCTTTAAAGAATACGGAGAGCTTTATTACACAAGTCACTCCGATTCCCGAGGCTTCTGATGATCAAACATGTCTGCAATGCCTGCAAGCGGCAAGAAGTCTACCATGCATATCATTCACACAAGAAGACATGCAGGTCAAACACGAACATGACCGACCACTGTACTACACAGGGTATATTGGATCTTCGGAAATCAGTCGTGTTCAAGTTGACCCGGGCTCAGCGCTCAGCATCATGCCCTATAGGGTCATGCAGGTATTAGGGATTCCTATGCACCGACTGCACACTACCCAGACTACTATCTTCGGGTTCAATGCGAACAGTACCCGACCCCTGGGAAAGATCAAGCTCAGGTGCCAGATCGGAGATCTCAAGTCTGAGGTAGCATGCTACATCATAGATGCGGACACGTCTTACAATCTTTTGCTAGGACGACCATGGATACATGCAAACCGCATTGTCCCATCCACCCTGCACCAGGTTATGAAGTACGCCAATGACAAGGGCGAAGTTCGAACCTTAATCGCAGAAAAATACCCCTTCCGAGGAGTAGAAAACTTCCACACCGACTCCGTCTTCTATCTGGAGTCCCAGGAGAAAGAAGATGTAGACAGCGGTAACGAAGCTGACATCGAGCCAGATCCTGACGAAGACTGTCCTTGGGAATTAAACTTTGATGTAATGGGTCAGGGTGAGAGTAATAATGATGTACCGAGTGGGGGCGAGTGGTGCATTAATGAAGATTTCATTTTAGCGTACTTGTCTGATGTCTCTCTTAACAATAAAAAATTAGAGAATAATTCTAGTGCAGGTACCAACCCATGGCACGTACTGTGCATAGAGGCATCACTCACATTGCCGATCAAGTCGTCTTTTGTTTCAGACGAAGAAATAGAGGACGCACAGAAGGCTTTCTTTAAAGTCCCATCCAAAAGGAAAGGGCGGAAGCCGATCTGTTTCGGAAAAGTCAAACCGATACAACTCAAACGAGGAAGCTCGGAGGAAGACGATGGAGTTCCTCAATTCCATTATCACGAACCTAACTCCCTTCGACTAATGAAACAAATGAGGTATGACTTTAACGAAAAGCAAGGTCTAAACTTCGGGAAAGGAAGGCGAACACCAATCCGAATGTCCCTAACCCCCGAAGGAAAACCCCCAGATTACTATCAAAAGACTAGAAGGGGTTTAGGATTTGTCACACCTCCCGCTGTCTCGGAAAATGAAATAAGTAATTATCTGCGTCAGGACCACTCATCCGGAACATCTGCATATGAGTCCGATGTCAGTATCGGACCTCTCTTTAGAAATCTGACCGTGAATATGGTTTCAACTAGTCACCCAGATGAAGAGGCAGGGGGTGAAGAAGGGTTAATTGAATCAACCGATGACCCATGGATCAAACGTCTTAACGTCTTATGGGATATGCGTTTCGAACAACGCGAACCACCCACTGAAGATAACGTAATCCAGGTCAACATGGGAGATGAATCTGACCCCAAACCAATTTTCATAAGCGAAAGCTTATCACCAACTGAGAAAGAAGATATTATATCTCTCATCCGAGAATATATAGATGTCTTTGCTTGGAATTATGAAGATATGCCAGGTCTCGACCCAAAAGTGGCTATGCACCGTCTCAACATTGATCCGGATGCCAAACCCGTTAAGCAACAACAACGCCGGTTTCGTCCAGAGATCATAGGAGCAATTGAGTCTGAAGTGAAAAAGCTTATAGACTCAGGCTTTATCAGAGAGGAACAACACCCGGACTGGGTGGCTAATATTGTTCCCGTGCCTAAGAAAAACGGTAAGGTCTGTATATGCATCGATTTTCGCGACCTTAATGCAGCTTGTCCGAAGGACGAATTCCCGCTTCCTATCACGGATGTTATGATCGATAACACTTGCGGATATGAAAGAATGTCTTTTATGGATGGATTCTCCGGG
This sequence comes from Asparagus kiusianus, assembly GCA_022839385.1. Lineage (NCBI taxonomy): Eukaryota > Viridiplantae > Streptophyta > Magnoliopsida > Asparagales > Asparagaceae > Asparagus > Asparagus kiusianus. The sequence goes on from BQKN01045653.1 coordinate 5,789, forward strand.
TACAATCAGATCAAGATGCACCCGGACGACGAGAAGCATACTGCATTCAGAACACCGCTGGGGGTGTATTGCTACACAGTGATGCCCTTCGGCCTAAAAAATGCAGGCACAACCTATCAACGTGCAATGAACACTATCTTCCACGAACATCTGCGTAAAAAGATAGAATGCTATGTTGACGACATAGCGGTGAAAAGCCAATGTAAGGGTGATCATCTTGCAGATCTGAAGACAATGTTCGATATCATGCGGACACATCAGCTGAAGATGAACCCAACAAAATCATTTCTCGGAGTATCAAGTGGAAAATTCCTGGGATTTATTGTCACATCCAAGGGAATTTCTCTGGATCTAGAGAAGATGCGCGCCATCCAAGATATGCCACCGCCGAAGAACCTCAAAGAACTCCGAGGTTTGCAAGGTAGACTAGCCTACATTCGAAGATTTATATCAAATCTCTCTGGGCGCTGCCAACCTTTCTCAAAGCTCATGAAGAAAGGAATATCCTTTGTTTGGGATACTGAGTGTCAAAAAGCATTCGAGGAGATTAAGAGATATCTCATTCAACCACCAGTTCTCGTAGCCCCGATATCAGGAAAACCATTCCTATTATATGTGAGGGCCATGGACCATTCTCTTGGAGCCATGTTAGCTCAGAACAACGAGCAAGGTCAAGAGCAAGCCATCTATTACCTGAGCAGGACTATGATGGGAGCCGAACATCGGTACAATCCAGTCGAAAAGGAATGTCTCGCCTTGGTGTTCGCAATTCAAAAGATGCGACATTACCTAGTTGGACAAACCATTCAGGTCATCTCTAAGGTGAATCCCTTGAGAGTTCTGATGTCGAAACCATCATCTCTGAATTGTCGACTAGCAAAGTGGGCTATCCTATTGTCACAATATGACATGCAATTTATGCCCCAAAAGGCAGTAAAGGGTCAAGCATTGGCAGATTTCTTGGCCGACCACCCGGTGCCAGGGACATCTAAGTTGTATGAAGAATTGCCCGACGAAGTCCCCGAAGCTTGTGTTGCTCAAGAATCGACACAAGTGTGGAAACTATTCTTCGACGGCGCGTCTAGAGCAAACCCTCACGGAGCGATTACTGCGGGAGTAGGAGTGGTGCTCGTATCGCCTAACGGTCACGTAATCCGAAGAGGATTTTCCTTAATCGAACCGTGTACCAACAATGTAGCTGAGTATAACGCGTTATTACTAGGAATGCGACTTGCTGAAGAACTCAACATTCGGCACCTGGAGGCCTATGGCGATTCTCAACTCATTGTAAATCAAGTCCGAGGGGAATACGAAGTACGTCATGAGGACTTAATCCCATACTACTTCGCAGTGCTGAAGCAAGCTAAGCAGTTCGAGGGATTCTTTATCGAATACATTCCAAGAGCCCAGAACGCTTACGCAGATGCTTTGGCTTCATTGGCAACTTCGCTGGCATTACCACCAGGAACCGAAACGACAATCCCAGTCTCAGGACGTGAACTATACTCCTCCAAGATTCCTAGGAGGAAAGCTCAGACAAGACAATGACGGAAGAAGTCTGTACGACCTCCATAGAATTTGAGTCTAGAGATTGGCGATTTCCATATATTGACTATGTCCTATACGGAATCTTACCTGACGATCCTAAGGAAGCGGCCGGCATCAAACGAAAGGCCCTCCGATTCTATTACGATGCAGTCACTCAGACTCTGTATCGTAAATCCCATGACGGCATTTTGCTCCGATGTCTTTCTCAAAAGGAAGCAAAAGAGGCCCTCAAGGAAGCTCACGACGGGATGTGCGGAGCTCATCAGCCCGGAGCTAAATTAGGGGATCGCCTCCGACGAATCGGCTATTACTGGCCAAAGATGTTCTCAGACGTGGTTGACTACGCTAAAAGTTGTCATGCGTGCCAAATTCATGGGGATTTCATCCACCAAGCACCTGGGAACTTACATCCCACATCTGCGTCATGGCCATTTGAAGAATGGGGCATGGATATTGTAGGTCCAATTTCTCCTCCAACTTCTAAAGGACATCGGTTCATCCTGGCTATGACCGATTATTTCTCCAAATGGGCGGAGGCAATCCCGTTGAAAGAAGTCAAAACTTCCAACGTAATTAAATTCGTCAAACACCATGTTGTCTACCGTTTTGGAGTCCCGAGGCGGATAGTTCATGACAATGGGACGCAATTCGTCAGTTTTGGGTTCCAGAGGTTTTGTGACAAATTCAGGATCCAGAGCGTTGCATCTACGGCATATTACCCGCCGGCGAATGGTCTTGCAGAAGCCTTCAACAAAACCATTGTGAAACTTCTCAAGAAATTCGTTTCCAAGAGTCGACGTGATTGGGATGAAAGACTCGGCGAATGTTTGTGGGCTTACCGCACAACGGTGAGGACCCCTACGAGAGCTACACCGTTCTCGCTGGTATATGGCTGTGAAGCCGTATTACCACTAGAAATTCAGATTCCTTCTCTGAGAGTCGCTATCACGACGGGGCTAACAGAAGAAGAAAAGCATCAACGGCGCCTGCAAAAACTTGAAGCCTTAGACGACAAACGACTTCAAGCTAAGCAGCAGATCGAACTCTATCAAGCTCGGATTTCCAAAGCCTACAATAAAAAGGTTAAGGAACGAACTTTCAAGAAAGGTGATTTGGTCTTGGCCAACAGACGACCCATGGTGATGACACACAAAACCAAAGGGAAGTTCAATCCTAAATGGGAAGGGCCCTTCGTAATAGACTCAGTTTATTCGAACGGAGCATATCGCCTCATCAATCAACAAGGAGACAGGCTCATGATGCCAATCAATGGGAAATTCCTAAAGAGATATTTCCCGTTAATCATGTTGCCCCCTAATCCCCAGCTAGATTAGGCTGGGGGTTGCCTATTTATAGTGTAACTCTATTTTGTATCTCGTCAAGTTAACACTACACCTCTGACGATTGAAATTTTCTAGAATTGTTTTATAAATGATAATAAAGAGAATTTCGTTTTCATATTGAGTTGACACTACGTTTTTCATTGTCTTGAATCATATTTCAACAAAAGAGATAATGAAAACCAAAATGATATCATTTCCATTCAATATTGTTAATCTGAATATAAAAGTGAAAACAATTGAAAGGAAAATGATACAAATTTATCCCTCCACCAAAAATAGCGCAAACCCTAAACATCGGGGCTCATCAATCTGAAAGACTTGAGTTTAGATTTCAGCGCTGATATATTTTCCTCGCGAGCCTTTCTGATATCTTTAGTTATCTTGCTCTTGAGTTCCTCTTCACTAGGCGTTGCTTCTGCAAGTTCTCGCCGAAGTTTATCGGCAGCAACAATCTCGTCGCAATAGCATTTAAAGAGTCCATCGCAATAACCAGCGAATCCTTTTAGAATCTCCACACCATCAGCTAGCTGAGCGTTTATCTGAGGGACTTCAACACCAGCTCGAGCAAGTTCTGCTGCAGTATCCCGGAGACCCACAGCGAGGTTGTCCATGTCCTTCTGTACTTGAGCATGTTCATCACGCAGGTGAGCAAGATGAGGTTCCGTTTCGGATAAACTCTTCTGAAGAACCTCTTGCTGTTGTGCCTTCGAAGCCTTGGCCTCAGAAAGAGCCCGATCCACTTCTGGGCCTATGTCGTCACGTTGCAGCATGGAGAGGAATTCCAGCTCATATTCCAAGATGATGAGGCTCTCACGACAGTTCTCGGTCCATATTTTATCACCCTGATGCTTGATCTTAGCCAAGCATTCCAGCAAATGAGGTTCAAAAACCTTGTAACTTACGTCCCCGAGACTGACAACGTCAATGGTCATTTGCATCCAACGTTCCAATTGTTCGATGAGCTCCCTCAGTGTCTCAGAACTTGGGGGTGGAGCGGTCGGATAAACGAAGCAGTCCGCATAATCAGTGCGAGTAGAGGTGTGCGGGGCTTCAGATAAGAATTTTTTGATCATCTCTGACGTGGAGCCTAAGATATCCTCTTCCTGCTCACCGATTGTTGCTTCAAGGCTTGGAGGAGCGGTGGGAAGCGTAATATCCTCTCTATTTTCAGGAGACGCAGCATGTGCTGATCGTATCGCGTCTCCCATCAATTTGGTCTTCTTTGAATTTTTGGCTACGACAGGCAGTCGTTTACGCACTCTCCTGTCATACTCTCCTTGTTCAGCAGCAGAAAGTGCCTTCTTACCCGATCTCAGAAGACGAGGTTCAAGAGCAGGCGATTCGGGAATTGGCTTTTCTTCGGGAGAGTCAGCAATCGGTGTTTCCTCTTCGATCTCCATAGGAGTTTCTTCCTTGGGAGGCTCGATGGCGGATAAATTCCTAGGAGCTTCGACAGCCCCAGATGCTTCTTGTTCGCAGGATAGATATTCTTCTACCCCCGGCAAACGAGTGCTGGAAGAACGGCTCCTCGAACGATACAATTCCCGAATCTCACTTATGCAGGAGGTGTAAATATCATACCCCGTGACTTGGGAAACTTCTTCATACTAGCTGCGGAAATCGGCAACAGTGGAGCAGCCAGGCGGCGAATTGGGTAGAGTGAATTGCGCATGGGTTCCCCCGGCGGAAAAGAAGTACCATGCACGAGCTCCTTCATATAAATTCCCAATATGAGCCAATGCCGGGTTAGGATTGCCAACATAAAGCTGGTCATATCCGAATTGCCTAGCGAACCGAGAAGGCACGTAAGGTTCAATAAAGCACTTCTCCCGTAAGCGGAAGACCAGGTAGCCCAACCTGATCATAAGAAGCCAGTTGAATGTGCCTTCTTCCAAAGAAGACGAGCCCTCAAAAAGCAAGTCCAAGAAGCGGGCATCCTTCACGTCAGTTCCGTTAAAATCAGGAGCACAACAGAAAATCCGGTAATTATCTTCCCGAGATAAGAATTGTCGAGCCCTGACTATGTAAGAATGAGTCCACGTGGCCGACTCTAATCTCTGTATGAAGGGGATGTAAGCATCAGCACTCTCCGATACTCCCGTCATCAAGGAGGGGCAATGCAACACGAACCAGGCCACCAAGTACGTATACGGCACTGGTATGCGTGGCTGGGGGTTCTTCCTGGCTTTCTTCCTGGCAACCTTAACCATCGAGGCACCGAGCAGATCAGAGGTTAACATCCTTAGGCCGTTTTGAATGCAGCCGACCATGGCAGTGAGGAGGCTCACGGGTCTCCCATGTGCCAGCAAAACAGCTGGATATACAACCTCAGCCAGGATCGCTTCTATTGGTCTCGACGGCACTACACACCGTTTCAACCAAACCATAAAGAAGCCTGCAAGTAGAGTCGTGTCAGAAATAGGAATTGTAGCCTGGTGGTGGAAACTTTCAAACTCAACACCAGCCTCAAAATCCTCCTCTCCATGCTCTGTTTTGTAGATGGCATTAGAAGCCTTAATCCGAGCTTTGGCTTCTTTGGGAGAGATGGCTGCAACACGAGACACGGCTACATCTTTCCGGTTTAAATTCTGAAAGAGGTATTCCGCCCACGTGGTATGCATGATGCCTCCCCCACGCGTCCCACAGATTTGAGCACATATGTGGAAGTGGCACATCAACTCCCAGAAAGTAGCATAAATTTCTGGGTGCGCCAACCTCAACTGAGAAAGCTCTTCGGTAGTAGGGATGAACTCTTCGTAGGGTGTTTTCCCAAGTGGCAATCCCGACACCGCTTGCATCTCATGAAGAGCAAAACCTAACTCTCCTGCAGGTGTGAAAAATGTGCAACTGTCCGAGTTATATTTCTCCAACATAGCGAAGAAATTATGGAAGCTCTGCACAACTCCCCGTCGAGTAGCTAACACGGGAATTGTGAGACCCGATTGAGTGAGTGACTCCTTAAGCTCCTCAAGAACGAAGTCAATCATGCGGGTCCACCAACCTCCTTCTCCAGAACAAACCCACCCAGGGGATCTGAACGCTTGGGTAGAAAATTCACCCTGAGTCGCAAGGAACTGGCGAATGAAAATATTCGCTGGGCGTGGCATCTCCGGAACCAGTTCCTTCTTCTCAAATAAACCAGGTCTCAATCCCTTGAGCTGCCCTCCGATTTGTGTACGAGCCCGTCGACTAGATCCGAACGACACATTTTCCTTCTCTTTGACTATGTCAAAAGTCAGACTCCGACGACGGCTTGCATTCAAGAAGTAGGAGAGGGGATACATCCTCTTCATGTTTGGAAGGAAGAAGTAGCGATTATCAACTTTCCGCAATAGCTTCGAGTCTTCTGCATGTACGAGGTGATCATCGATGGATATTCGATCTCCGAATATGAATGCCGGTTTGGGAAACTGAGCATGGCCCGCAGGGGTCTCCACGTCTAAGTCGGTGATCAAGACTCTAAGAGTGGAACATCGAGGAGATATAATCATGTCTGTTCTCTCCGAGTCAGCGAAAGTACAAAGCGGAACTGTGTTTTGAAGACTGAAAGTTTCATTCACATCAGGTCCGCCAAGATACCCAAAATGATGCTCTTGTGAAAGCGGCACGTTTGGTAAAAGCACTGCATAATCAAAAAGCAGATGTTAGCAGCTATAAGCGAGCCATCGATATAAAGATAGAACCCCAAAACACAAAGGGTTTAAGTCTCAGGTCAAAATCACCAACGCGAGGGTCGAGCATCGCGTCAGAAAGTCTCAAACGCGAGGAACGAACCCCGTGTTGAAGAATTAGAACGCGAGGGTCGGACCCAAAGGGTATCCCAACCCCGCGTTTTCATCTGATCAAAACGAGTCATCTTCCTCGTTATCAAGAACCCATCTAGGGTTTTCAGAAAAACTTGCCAAAGCAAGTTCTTTTAGTCTGCACTTACCACGACAGAGAAGTCCTTGCGGCGGTGGAGACGACGACGAAATCCCCGCAGGAACAAGAGCACCGCCAGTGTCCTCAATCGACGGTGTTTCGGAAGTCGTTCCGGCGACTTTCTTGGAGCTTGAGCCCATCCTCCGTGGCGCCATCAGCACAGTGGATCGGAGAAGGCGTTTTCGAACGAAAAAGACGAAGTTCGTCGGAGATCTCACCGAAGTCAAACGAGATTTCTCGTTCTTGGAAATAGCCGAAAGTAGAAAGAGTCGAATGACTCTTGATGTGACCACTCAGGTCTATTTATAACAACTGTTAAGTTATTGAGATGGTTAGGGACTTTAAAAAGAATCCCAACCGTTTTAAAAAAAAAAGTAAATCTTTTAAAGTCAGTTAAGACTTTAATCTCAAACGCGAGGTTCACACCCGCGTTCAAACGCTGGGCTCAGACCAGCGTTTCATACTTCAAACGCGAAGGTCACCTTAGCGTTATAACTCTTCCAAATGAAGAGTCCATCTTCGATACTTAGCCTCTAAGTTCATGGGTTCTTTTCAACAGAGTGCGTTCAAAACTCTGTATCTCCTCAACTCATCAGATGGTCATTATCCTAACAGAGATTGAATCTAGTTATTATCACTATCAATATGATTATAACTCCTCTGTTAGAACTCACTTATCGATTCTCATCAATAGAACGATAAGTCCTCAAAATCACTCAGATTATTGTCAATTTATTAGCTCTCTCCAACAGGGCAATAAATAACCAGTTTATCAACTCCTTCCAGTGGGGTAATGAAACTACCTAAAATCTTGTTCAAATCCTAAGTATCATAAGTCATCACTCCGATGATAACAACACTTAGTGACTTTCCCCAGCAAGACACAAAAGGATTTTATCCCCACAGACGTCACGTTAAAATTACACCTCTGACAAAAATCAACTTATCGATTCT